>BRZM01000718.1:9914-174702 GCA_033238685.1 Lates japonicus | reverse complement strand
TGTACTGTTGTCATCTTTGCTGTTGTTTGCTTCTAGTTTGTCAGTTTTGCTATCTTATCCATCCCCAACTGGGCCACATCACATTACAGGCAGGCCCCACAGAGGCAGAGAAGAAAGTTAGCCATCTGCTATGGGATCTGTCTTGTTGCTCCACCGCTACCAGATGATGCAACATCTGTGAAATAGGGGAAATGGTGGAAAATCCCATTTCTGCAAGTACATCACAGGCTCACTTATCTGTGGAGGACTGATAGCAGACTGAGTGTAAGTGTTCATGTGCTTGTATGGGAGTGTCTGAGTACTTTTATAATATCTATATGACAAATCCCAAAGACAACTGCCTGTGTTTGATGCTGTGGCCAGGAGCAGCCCAGCCCACAGAAAGACCTCCCCATCACAAGCATTAACATCTCCTGCCATTATCACCACTCTGACAGCCCACCACAGTTCACCCACTTCATTTAGCCTGGCCTCACCTCCCAACCTCCCAGCTATCACCACCTGACCAGCCATTACATTTGTCCTCATCTTTATCCGTTTTACCTCAGTCCGATACAATGCGCTTACTTGTTTTCTGATTACCCTAAGAGGCTTGGCATGCCTTACTGAGATAGTCATCAGTCACATGGACATCATCCTCAGAGACTGAATCTCGAGTATGGAGAGATTGGAAGGAGAAAGCATTGTTTGAACCACTTGGTTGCACTGGCTTGCAGAAAACCCTGCACACTCCATGCAACAGACAAAGACACATGGATGGTGCACATGCCAAGTGGCCTGCACCTACGCATTTCAGGCTCTCATTTCTCATTTCCCTCAATACATGCCTTCCAGTGGAAAACTCAATGGTGATCATACAGTAATATGGTGATTCTTAAATAAAATCAAGTCAGAGATGGTTAATGAAGAAACGGAACAGACACCAGACGGTGCCATCTGGCCTGTGGTTCCACTGGTCCCCATGTGATAGGCAACTGCCACTGACCCACTGCTTGTGTTTCCAATTGATCTGGCTGGGCAGTGATGCACGGCTGGGTAAGGGTTTACAGGATGGAAGACCTGATTAGGTAATGCTAACTAGACGAGTAGGAAATTGCTCCTGCCTGCTCCATGATTGGGCCATATGGCTCTAGGCCACAGCAGAGGACCCGAAAAACTACCACAGCAACAACAGCCCTGAATCACAATGAAGATGGTGCTCATTTGCCTTCTCTGCTCTGCAGAGAGAGAGACCCACTGACCACAGTGCAGCAGACATCCGTCTCCTCTCCCTTTGTCTCTGGCCCATTTTGCACCCAGCACTCCAGCTGACAAAGCAATGATTTTCCTGAGGCAGAGCAGTGCCTGCCTTTTCAGTCTTGTTTTCACATTTTGCTGACCTCAGCTGCTGTGCGCTGACTGGGAGAAGAAAACACCGTGGCAGGCCAGACCCTCACCGCAACTTTGTCAGGCTCATCAGCCACCCACTGCCTGGCTGGCGCGCGCTGAGCAGTCAGTTTTATGTGCTGCTGCTGGGAGTTGACTCAATATTTTGATGAACTTGTTGAACTTGGTATGAGAGGAATGTGGTAGGAAACCAAATTAATTACAACTGTATTCTGTTCCCAACACAAAACCAACTGTCCTCGAGCATCATACAACACTGTCTCTTTGTCTGTTGGAAAAGTGGGGGTGATCTATGGGTTGGGTGGAGGCCTGGACAGGTCAGTAGGAAGAGAAAGCAGTTACACAATTAGCACATGGCTACCAGAGAAATATGCAAACCACTGAAACCTAGCCCACATTCTCTTCATTCATTTTGTGACTGGCACCACCATATATATAACCACTGTTGCTGAGCAAAAACAAGAAAAAGAGGGAAAGAAAATGACGCCCAAAAATGCAGAGAATGTTTGAGGCTCATCAAGTGATCACATTGCAGTGGCCCAGCAAAAGCGAGGGATTGGAGGAAACTTGAGGATTTATCTTGGGTTTTGAGGTACAAGGATGCCTACCTGCTGAGACCAAGTACTAATTTTTCGGCAGGGCATCAGTTCATTAGAATTACGCAAAAGCGAAACGCATCCTCATAAGGATCAGTACATCGCGAATACAATTGCGTCATTTGATTCTGACGAGTGCTTGCATGTTCCGATAATGTATTCCTCCATATACGTGTATTGTCTCATTTGTGTATTTATTGCTGTCCTCTGTTGACTCATTGACCTCACTTCCCACATTGCATTGTACCTTCTTCTCCTGGCCTCATCTCTTCACCTCCCTCTCCACCGCCGAACTGGGATGACTAACCTTGAGGAATACGCGCATGGATGCGCCGCCCGCCGTCCGTCCGATGGCTGCCAGTGCGTCCTTCAGGCGGGTGGGCCCGGTGTCAGCGCCTGCCGGCCAGACTGGTTTGATTACAGTTTGTTTTATTGTCGCGTGGCACCCGGCTTCGGTGGCAACCCCAGAGGACAATCACTGATCTGAGTGGCTCCAGAGACCCAGTGCCACCTGCACCAGTTCTCGCACTGCGCTGGCTGACACCCCATGAATGCTGCTGGCAGCAGACAATCAGACCCATAAAGACAATATGTGCAGAGCTGGAAAACGTGAGGAGCCGATGGATGGTCAGCCCCCAGATGGCCAACCTATTACACACACATTTACACCTGTTTTCACGGGTGACTGATCAGACGCCACCCGCCGCTGTAAACATGCCGCAGGGTGCATTGCTGTCCTCATCATATAATTTGCTGCAACATCAATCAATTTTAAACTGTGAAGATTTAACCCATACACATACAAGGTTTTAACTTTTATTTGATTCTAACCTGGCCTCAAAATATATAGTTGGATTGGCCTGTCACCTGCCATTATTCCTATATTATCCTGTAATGGCACCACACATGGATGCAATAATATACATAAAATCAATCACAGATGCAGAACACCTTTGGCCCATGCACGACAAAAAAAATCTTGCTTATTTGCCCGCCTCTACTTCATCTTGGCTCCACAAGTCTCCATCTAGTCCCTGATTTCCCTCACCCAGAGGAGACAGGCCATGAAATACTAATTACTGCACCACTGTAAGACTATGTGCTTAGCCCACTGAGTAGTCTCGACAAGGTGTGTGGCGCCTCTTGCATGTTCACAGACCACTGCTCTATAACCTCCTGCCTTCCTCCTGTCCGCCTCTCCCTGTCCCTCCCACCCCACCATGCCCGGCTCTGCTCCTCCTCCTGCCCCAGCCCCCAGATGCAGGCTCTTGGGTCAATTAGCCCTGATGCTGCTGACACCTCACAATGCAAATTGAATCTCCCAACTCCTCGCCTCCTTCATTTCAGGTCATTTCTACCAGAGATTATGGTAATGAGGGTGTTTGCCTGTGCTGCGAGACCTTCCCAACCTTGTTTTGCCTCATGCCTCTCTCTTCGGCGCTCCTGCTGTCACCGGCATGTCCCTCTGTCTCTCCTCCTGTTTAACTAACAGGATGGGCAGAAGGGCCAGAGATGACCTGACACAGACGTAACACAGACGAAAACTATTAGCTAGTGGAGAAAAACATTTATACTGGAAAGGATTACAGATGGAGAAATGGTATCATAGTTTGGAAAGAAAATGATTCCTATAATGGAAACATCCACACATTTACATATCCAGACTTTAACCCACATTTACATTAGCACTGACGCCCACTTGAAGAGACAAGTTGCTGCGGACGTGAGGATACAGAAAACACCTTCTCCAAGGGCAGAGTTTCGGTTTAAACGAGTTTCAGCAGCAGGAAGATGTTCTATGAAGGCTCATTTCAACAGAAAGACCAATACTGACCAGAGATTTCCTCTTCTATTTTACCTCCGTTTATTCAGACCAGAAAACCATTTCTGAGACCATAACCGGCCTTCCTCTTAATTCATTTTTATTTATACAAGAACACATGTCATCTGACTGCAGAACAGTGATGCTCATATATGTAAAGTAGCCTTGAGTGCAGATAGAAGGAAGATGAACTGCCACACCCCATTGATTATCTGAATCTAATCAAGAGGCACATTCAGTGTGTAGAAATGCCATCTGTCGCTATTAGATGATAATTGTACTGAGATATGTATATAGAGCTATTCTGCTCTTATTCAACTGTGGCTGCACTAGAAATGCACACGCGCTGGATGAAGGGTCGCAATCATTCCCACATAGAAAAATGAAACCCTAACTTGATGTGCCTTGGTTGGCGCGATTTAGCGCTGTGCGTCTGATGAGGAGAGAAAGAATGATAGCAGTCCGTAGGTAGCGATGCCTGGTGCTTAACAGACAGATCCATGTTGCCCTTTCAGTGGTTTCCGGTATGATTCCCATGGTGCTCAGGGTCGACTTCCACGGTCACCGATAGTCCGTGACAGACTTAATCTGAAGCGTGGCGCGGTGTATGCGCACGCACCGCTTCACAACCATCTAGTGGGACAGTTGCCAACACAACCTCGTAAAATGAAAATGTCTCTTTACATACGCCCTGTGGCTGGTTCGCGTTTGAGTGTGAGCATATGTCTTCCTTGACCTGTCCTTTTACACCATAATAAATCAGCACATAGCGCCCGTGCCGAATGAGGCAAATCAAGAACTTGTCCACTGTGCTCAGTAGCCGCTGCTTATTTATTTTACATAGCCAGTTGGCAGCTAAATCAATAAGCCAACTCTCATTGATTGTCAGTTTGTGTGTGTGTAACCCATCTAAGAGAGAGATGTTGAGGTGTCTAGTGATGTGGCTGAATATTATATATGTCCACATATTCGTTAATAGCACATTCACGGTGCGGGTAATCCAATCAACCACATTCACATTGGAGCGTCCCACTGAGGGCTCTAACTTCTGTCTCAGGGCCTTTGGTGAAGGTATCTTAACATCTTTGGGACAGGGGAAGGGATCGTGCCTCACTGCTGCCGCCCCACATGCTGAGGAAGTAGTCAGAGGTGATAGGTGCTAAGATTCACGTTTCAATGACCATACATACCGGCATAAGATCTTTCACCTTAGATTTTGCACGAATCAGGCTTTGCACAACCAAATATAGTATTTTATTGAAGAGGAATCTGCGGGATAAGTTATGAAGATGGTGAAGGGTTTCACCACCGTTTTGCGTATGACTGACTCTAATTGTGCTTGGCCAAAGTTTTATCCCCTCAAATGTCGCAGTTGAAATACCAGTTGCCACACAAGACACAGTCATTGCCAACACCTTATACTAATTTTCCATGTTATCCATGAGAGGAAAAGGAAAATGTGAAGCACTATCAAATTGAAATTTAGCTGAAGAAAGACCTCAGTTCCAAAGTATCTTGAATTGACTTTGAAAGCCTCCGTATATTTCTTAAAACTTTTTAAAGTTCTTTTGACATTTTAAGATACATATTTTCTCTTAGTAAAACTGAATACCAAATCATTTTATCAAGAATTATTTTAACATCTAAATCACAGATCCTATAAGTCTTTGACATATTCTTTCACAGTCTTTTGGATGTGCACAACAGTCATTGACCACCCAGTGGTCTGACAGCTGTCATGACTAACACCTGAAGTACGGTAGACAGTGGACCTCCTGATGTTTTTAGAACTTCAGAGTATTTTGAACATGGTCAAACTGGACTTCCTGGTCAGTAGCATGGCACATGCCCACACCGAACACAGCCTCTGATGTGTTTTCAGCTATTTCAGGATCCAGCAGGAGCCTGCTGATCAAGTACAGAGTTGGCCCAGTGATGGGCAGCCCTGGAGCACTTCACTACCACTCCACTGAGAGAACTGATACAGGTGGCTGTTAGGTTGTGAGCCGAAACATGCAGGAGGCACACACTCTGTTTACACTTGACCCACACAACTGGAGGAAGGCCACCACTGAGCTAAATAGAGACAGGAGATGGAGAGATCCCGCAGGCACACTGTTGTCTATTGTAATGGCTCAACATGTTATCAGCTCAAATGATGAAACAGACTCACACATGCACACCAAAATGCACACACTTATATAATTTCATTTCTATGTTTTAAATTCAAGAATTTCACTGAGCTGCTAATCTAACAAACACATACGTTGCTGCAAACCCACTTCAATCCCACCATCACCACCACCACCACTACCACCACCCCCACCACACTGAATCTAAAAATCACTGCCTTTTTCTTTGAATAGATTAGCCACAAACCCAAGAGAGTTTAGTATTTCTGTATTTTGTCATAACTTGACTACATAATCACACAGATTGAATCAATGGGGCTGCAAGACGCGAACCCACACGGACAGTCTCGGCAGGCCATTTGCCTCTATACCAGCACCCCTGCAGTGTGAGCACCAAAGACCTGCATTTGATGTGCTGCCAGGCACTTGCCTGGCAACCCCAAGATCAATGACCAATTCAAATTAAATGGCACTGGTTTCAACTGCCTCCTGCAACATGCCAGCCTGCTCTGGTTGAACAAGCCTCCTGTTGCTAAGGGAATGGCAGCACAGAACATGTTGTTCCGGTCGGTAATAACAACAACTTCAGCTAGCTCCTGTGGAGTCTCCAGCAGAGCCACGGGAGCTGCTGTTCCATGAGCTGGCCTGCCTGCGCAGGAACCTGACATGAACAATATGGGATTTAGAAAATACTTAAAATAGCCATAAATGTTTGAGTGAGGAGAAATGCACCTTGACGTGTGGTAGATTCAGTTACACACAGGGCAGAAAAAAAAAAAGGGAGGCCATTGAACTTAATAACTCACATAAGAAATTTGACAGAGCCTCTTAAATACAGCTCTTGAGTACAATGATAATGGTTAATAGTGAGTTTGATCTTAAGAAAATGCTGGGACTGCATGCATACATTGTTTTACTATTAATTTGATGGCCGTGAAGGCACTAATTCAGCAATCGTGGCATGGCTGGACCCTGCTACCAACATCGAAAAACTACTATATAGTATTGATTAGCAATGTACATTTGAATTCCAACTCATGGCTATCCAAAAAACGCGATTTGATTTCATATGACAATCACAGATTGTAACTAGTGATCATAGAAGCAAATAAGATGATTTATACAACTACAACAACCCAGTCTAACAATGCTGGGTAGTTCTTGGCAGTTATTTATGTGAGCACGTTATATTATCACAGGCAGGAATGATACAAACTCTGAAAATAAAACTTTACTGTAATAAACTAGAATTATCTTGTTTAATTCCATGCATTTCCAAGTGTGGATTGATAGAAGGAAATTCTAAATGAAAATTGAAAATATTTCTCTCATCGTTCTGACCTTGGCCCGTACGGAATCCACAAAACAGATTAACTCAGCAACAGACTCAAAACTTAGGGAACTGATATACACACACTACCGCCACACACACACAAACAATACTTTGTAGCTGAGCGGAGGCTGATAAGCACAATCACCGTCGCCATAATTATTCTTGCTGCCTATGATTAGCCACGACCATGCCCCGCGCATGGCGCGACAGTTTCTGATAGCCGCGAGCACTGAACTGTGCCTGCAGATAGTGATTCATCAGAACCCCGCGCCCCACTGACCTGATGAAGGAGGCCCTGCATGAATTTTTCAATCTGATGAAGTGTTTGTAGGCACGTTCTTATGCCACGCAAGCAACTGAGTACCGAGTTCTGATGTGACATATCACAGCTAACTGCCTGGCACTGTGCTACAGTGAGCTCAAGCCTGAACACCTCACCAGGCCGGGCATCCATTAGCATCTCCAGCCATGCGCTCCTCATGGTGATATGAGGATCATTAAATCAGAAAGCTCAGCAAATTCAAGTAATGGGAGGGCGGTGGCTCCATGTTTGTGCCATGAGCGAAAGCTTTTTAATGCTGAGGTGTTTATGGCATGTGCCAGGGCAAGTGGCTCAGCCTCTGGGTGAATCATATTTACAGCCAGAGCTGACAGAGGAGAGAGAGAGAGGAATAGGAGGAAAATGACAAAACGAATCAGGGTCAATCCTCTTCTTTGCCTTTTATTGAAGATTCATGAGCTGAACACTCAAATCGATTCCATATTTAATAACCTGGAACTGCCTCCTCCCTCCTTCCTGTGATTAGCCCACATCCAGTCCTAATGTTCAGGACAACTGCATGCCAGTCTAGGTGTGATACAGTGGCAGAGGTATGAGGCTGGCCAGACCAGGAGGCCATGGCGGGAGAGGCAGCAGGAGGAAAGTCTCATGACACAGATGAAACAGAGGGTCATATACGAACATGAATGGCCTCCCAGCCATTCATTTGATCGTAACCATACTTACACCCCAGAGATGTGCTTGGAATCGCTGTTCCCCTTTCTAGTAGGCCTGGCCATGCCTGACTTGGAGGCCCTATTATAGTAATACTGCTCTGCTGAGGAAGACTTAACACGTTAGGTTGCTAGGCTGCCTGGCAGAAAAGTGGCCTCAACTGCTAGGTTATTATATATTCAACGAAGTCTAGCCCACCTCTGTTTTACCCAGTCTGATCTGTCTTGGCTTACAAATGTGCCCAACATAACACACATTATCTCACAGCATTTATACAGAGTGTTATCAAAACCTTATAATATTATATAGAGCAACCTGACAGTCTACTTTATAACAGGCATTTAAGATGAATAGAGAGGAAAACCTCTAACAGAAGAAACCTCCTGACAGAGCTGACTCCAGGGAGGATGCACATCTGCCTCAACTGGGAGGCAAAGGGAGAGAATGGAAAGAGAGGAAGGGGTGAGAGACTATGGAGCAGCTGTGTATTCTGTTGCATCCCTGCGTCAGACTGTCGGTTGCAGTGGCATACGATAGTGATGCTCAAAGGCGGAATGATGTTCTGTTGACACAATGATCAAAGCAGCAATGATAGTAGTAACTCACTCAATTATAGTTAGATAAATATAATGGATAACAATAATGAAATGAATAATAATGACAGCACAATGAGTGCTGGTGGTGAGTGGTATGATCTGCCTGCAGCTGTGAGCCAAAACCGCTGCATAATAACCTTTCACACCATGGAATATTGTGCCATCATTGAACACTCACCACTCTGGTTCCATACATGTGCAGAAGGACCTCTAATAGTCCTGACCTTAGTCAGCAACGAGGTAGCTGACAGCCAGAATCAATGTGTAAAAAAGATGAGCCAGGCCTGTGGAACAGACGCCTGGCTGAATCGAAATTTCTGGTGGACATGGTGCTAGTTTAAAATCACACCTGGGTTACCTTGGCGCACGCTGTGCAGCACTGTCTCTTCACACAGCAGCGACCTCCAGGTAATTGGGACGGGCCATGAGATTCCAATGAGTATCAAGAGGAAAAGCACACACCACGGAAACCACTGTCCAACTTTACAGAGCACATTTACAGTGAAATATTTTCCTGAAAATATATAGTGCAGTGTAGGTTTTAGCAACCCAACCACAAACTATAGGCTACAACCACTGAATCCATAGGAAACACCCATATCAGTGAAGCAAACTAACATGGATCTCCAGAACTGCAGCACCTGATAAATGCGCCACCACATCCCAGGCCAGGTATAGAGCCCACAGCCCTCCAGCCACCTACTGAAACACAGCACACTGGCTACAAGAGGCCTGTCAGGTCCAACCCAGCCTCCAGACACCAGCGATCAGAATCGCTAGTATAAAAAAAGAAAATGCAGACAAGTCTGGAAAGGTTCAGGACACTGTCTAACTAAAGGAGTTCCTGAATGTGAGAAGTGATTGTTAGTGTGGTGGTGCCAGTGACCTCTCTGTCCTGAGTGGTCATAACAATTTCAGGCAAACAATGAAGAATAAGGATTTTGAAAAATACCCACCTGGTGGTATCTGTTTCTGCTGGTAACTCACTGAAAATGGCTCAAGGAAAACTGACAAAATATTTAACATGTTTTCTTTACCATAGCCCTAACTTTTATGATAGAAGTCCAGACCTCACAGTTTGGCAAGAGTGGCACTGGTGAGTCAGATCACACAATGGTACAAGAATCCATATTGGGTCAGAAAGAGCTTTGGCCAATTTATTCAGGCAGGAATCGGCCAGAGAACACCTGATACTGTTAAGCGGCTGGAGTTAGTGCGGAGTTGGAACAAGTCCAATAACTGGATTAGATCCACAAAACTAATTCGGGTTGTTTTGATAATGAATTATTGCAGGCTCTTTTAGACAAAAATTACACACAATTCTTTACTCCAGGTTCCAGATTTTTATCACTGTAAACGAATATCTTGATTTGAAATGTCAGTCAAATAAAATAACACATTTCCCCAGGATGTTAATACAATTTAGAGAAGAGATTTTAAAGGATTTTCATTTCTGATATCCTGTAGAGACTATTGATAAACAGACATAGTGAGGAAATAACAGTAATCGACATAATAAATAGGCTAATAGTTAAGTGACTATAGTCAAAACTATAGTTTAAATGAACAGATCATCTGATTTCACCTGCCTATAGATCCCAAAATATATATATATATTAAAAATCTAGCTCACGGCAGAGGACGTTTACATTCTTTACACTGAACAGAGTTCCCCAGGTGAGCCTACAGTGTACTTTTTGGATTTAGAGGAAAGAGATAATTAAGATTAACCCACTGCAGACTAGATAAATCAGGTCTACAGGAAGAGATGAAATTAAATGGAGGCTCTCAGTTATATGCATGTTCAGTTCAACTTTGAGTGATTGCGAAAGTTACACCCTCAGGTTCAGCCTCTGTCTGAGAAAATGGACAACATCATTTTGTGCAGTCACCTCTGAATGCGGGATTTCCACCCTGTCCACACCTGACGGTCACCCCAGACTACTACCTCCCTGAAGAGGGAGCCAGGACGTATTTTGACAGAGATGATGATGTCAGCCTGTTGCTGTGGACTGTTGCCCAGACGATCCCAGTCGCAGAACCTCTAAATTAACGAGCCACAAGTTGCATTAAATTTAAACTTTCTCCTTCTATCTTAGGGCCATGAGCCCATCAAACTTCATGATAAAACAGCAATTAAGAGAAAAGATCGAAAAGGTGAGTGTCCTGATGATGGTACAGGAACTGGTGACGTAATGTCCCAGTTTCCACCGTGGTCGTGGATTTTAAGCATCTCCCTTCGGCTACCTCCTCACCTCTAATGTCCATTTGAAAATGCAAAAATCATTATTTTATTTCTTGAAAACATAAAACTGGAAATACGAACCCGGAATATCTGGTTCTGTTCTCAAAAATTATCCTCAGCCACGGTATGAAGAGCCAGCGCTAGCTGACCTCCCAGCAGCAATATGCTGCGCCGACAAACGCACATCTGCCATCTGACACTGTGATTAGGTTTTTCGGACAGTCACTGATTACAATATGTTTATTGCTCTGCAAGCCAACTATCAAAACACGCACACACACACGCACACACTGAAGCTTTTTATAGCTGTTGTGAACTGCAGGAGAGTTCTTTTATTAAAATCATCTGCAGCTGTTGTGTGTCGCTGTTTCGGCTGAGGAATTCATTACCCTTTGACATGGTGCACCACTGCCGTGCACGTGCACGCAGCCACACACACACACTGTCATTGGGCCATTGGCTGGCTGTCATTGGCTGGCTGGCTGTAGCCATGCAGCATGCCCTGCACAACCCACCTGCCTAATAAAACAACACCCCGCCTTTGTGGTACCCGAGATGACAAATAAACAAATGGGAGGAGAGAGGAGAGAGACGGCAGAAAGAAAGACAGATAGGCTGATTAAAGAGAGAGAAACAAACAGGTACTGGGAAGATGGTGTGACATGGTGATGGGGAAGGCAGGGCTGATAGAGAAAGTCAGCTGAGGAAGAGTAGTGAGAGCTTTCTCAGGATCAGAATGATTGTTTGATGTGCAGGCGATAGCGAGTAAGTGACTGCTAGGAGTGTGCTAAGGTCACATGTCTCTGCACTTCCCCACCTCAATCTTCAGCCCCTCCTTCTTCTCTTACTGCTCTTCATCTTCAAACCCACCATTTTGATACAAATCATCCGCCCATCATTTTTCTCTGCCTCTACTCTCCTGTCTTGACTTATTCTCTTCTGTCTCCGCCAGACGGGCCTTCTTACTCGCCCAACTTCCTCACCTTGTTTTTTGAATACCTTAGCTTCAAAGTTAGTGGACTATGTGAAACAAGGAACGAGCTGTAGAAATTGAATCTGTTGGAACATTTACTCCCATCTTTGGCCTCGGGTTCTGTGGCTGAACTGGCAGCGCCTGTGATTGAAATTCAAAGGCTCACAAGCCGCAACCTGCTGGCGTCCCTGAAAACCTTGTTCAGAAAGGAGTGCAGATGAAGAGACAAAGAGAGCAGATAAGTGAAACAGAGTGTTTGGTTCGGTTTGTCTGTTCTCCTGGTCTTTTCTGTCTGCCACTGTAGTTCTGACCATGATCACGCACCTCCCAGGAATAGCCGGCTCACCTCCTGGCCATGCTTGGCTCTGTCTCACACTGTCACCCTTTACATCTGTGTTCTGCAACCACTCCATCTATTTCTCCACCATCTTAGTCCTTCCACCACTGTCTCCGCCCCCATTACTCAGCAGACCAAGGCACAACCCCATGTCTGAGCACCTCCTTCTCATCCTGTCTGTTTCAATTCTCGGCCACCAGCCTGTTCTCACATCCTGCCAATCTACCCTCCGCCATTCCTGAAAAATGGATTTATTTATGATATTTGGAGTTTCTGTGAAACATTTTCTAACATTAGAAGGGATAGTTTTGATATTTTGGAAAACAATATTTGTTCATTAGTTCATTTGTCTGCCCTGTCTGTCTCCAGCTAAATATGGAGCCAGAGCAGGATAGGTGATAAGGTTTAGCATAATATAGCACAAGTGAAAGACTGGAAGAGGGGAAACTAAGCACTGGCTCTGTTCAAATTTGTTAAAATGACCTCCAACATTTAAAGCCTACAACTAATACAGCATGGACAATTATGTCAAAGCTAAGAAGGAACAGTCTTTAAATGGTTATGTATGTTAATACACACAGTTTATTACACTAAATACTTCCACATTAAGGCTATTATCTACTAATTACAAATATGATTTGAACTGCTCTGACACTTTTGGAAATATGCTTATTTTATTAGAGAGTTAGATGGAGAGGATTGACACCAGTAATAAGCATTGGTCCCTGGGAATGAGAAGCCAGGAGCGACAAGAGATAGTTAGTCACCAGCACAAAAGACTGGAAACAGTGAAGTGTTGTTTTCAGTCTGACTCTGTCCAAAGGGAACAAAGTCCACTCTTACCTGGCAGGATCTGAAACCCACTAATACATCACTTGTTTGTTTAATCTGCAAAAGGTCCAAGGTAGGAAATACTTGTTGCGGGTTTTACTAGTTTTATAGCTGCATCTGCATGAGGTTGATAAGACTGAAGCCGCTGCACCAGACATGGACAATATGAATACCATGTCACTGTGACTATTCTGGCCAAAATAATTAAGACACAATATTATCAATGATAATCAAGGAAAATATGCAATCAAACTCATTCAAACACACTGACATCATTTATATTATACTTTGAAGAAACAAAGATTTTAATATCAAATATGATAATGACTAGAAAACAATCAGGACAGTCTTAGTAATTAGAAACCGCGATATCCCCATGATCGAAGGAAAATGAACAAAATAGCAACTTTATACTTTAACTTGCTTCATGCCGGAAAATTGACGATAAGATTGATTTTTGTCACCAGAAAATTTGAATTACTGAACTGTCTCATGGCTGTGTCAAAATTACCGGCACAGGCACATCGCTAGTTACAAACAGTGGTAATTGCAACACCCGCTGGGACCGCAGCTCACTCTGACAGTGAGATGCATGGGTTATTTGCTGTTTGTGCCACATAGCTACAAGCCACGGCTAATGCTGAAGATTTAATAAGACCAAAAACAGTATCATAAGGCAACAAAATATCAAATTAGTTAGTTAGGCAGGACCAAAACCAAATATCAATTTTCAAGCAACTGACAGTAATGTTAGAAGCACTCCACTCTAGAATTCTTTTGTTCTTGTTTTTCTGAACTATTCCTTCAGGTGTGTTGGATCTGTCTTCTATATGTTGATCAGACTACATGGATAATGACCAAAGGACAGAGAAATAGGTAACTTAAAATTGTGTACAGTTATAATAAATAAAAGCTGTTTATAGTGCATACAGGTCAATATGAAAAGGCAGTGGCCATTACATTTTAAGACGAGTTTCAGTTTATCGCCTCTAAGCACACCCACCCAGGATACAAGGAACCAAGCAGAACATGGTGTTTATTCAGGTCCATTTATAATCACTCGGTGGGACAGTGTAACAGTGTTCACTGCTCAGCTTGAACCAACTGCCTGTGCCCTTGTTTAGACTTCAGACATACCCTGGGTCAGACAAATCATTGTGACTGAACCCTGGCCTTGATCTCGCTTGCAACAAAAACAGTTTTGTAATTCTCACAAGATAAAATAATCTTGACTGCTGCACTGCACTCCCGCCTAGACTTTCACAGCATGGCTTTTGATTTTGATTGATTAGAGACTGGTGAAATGGATGTTGAGTGCTCTTGGTATGTATTATTACACATCAATCTGTAGTGCTGCCTTGTATGGTGCATTGTGAGCCAGCTGTTCCATACAAAGCCTGTGGCGGAGAAATTCAATGTCAACTCAGCTGACTGCATAGTTTGAGACAATCTCACGTACCATTGATTCTGGCGAGAAGGATAGTTTATATGCTCCTGTAGAATGTCCTTGAATACCTCGACAGGAATACCAGTGTTCTTTCATCACCGTTTCTTCTTGCTATCTTCATCTCACCCTACAAGGAGTTAGTGGGAGGGTATACTTGAATGAACTATTTAATATATTTTGATTACCATTGTCTTTAAACTTTTCAAACTCTGTTCACAGAAGTCTTAGCTGTCAACCTGACAAACTTAAATTCTTGTCTTCTTGTTTCATTTGGTGCCAGAATTCATGAAGTACTCTGACTAAAAACTTTGATGTGTTTATGGCAGTGGAATAAGAATCTATGAATTTTTGAAGCAGCAGGCCTAAGTAAATATTCCACACTGTCATGATTTTAATTTCACAGAGGCGTAAGTGCTATTTAACGTTTTGTACACACAGATGAAAGAGCACGCCATCGTTTTGAGGCTTGCTTTCAGTAAACAGTTCCAAGTCTCCTCCGCCATTCTTAAAGTGAGAGAGAAACTGAGCTGAGGAGAGTTCTGCATGCTAAGATAATAGGATCTTTGCTCGCCCTGGTGCTATTCTGTCTCATAAGAGCCAAACCTGCCGCACTAACCACTTTCGCCATTTTCCTCAAGTGAAATACAGTGGATTTAAAATGGCGTTAGGCTAAATGCTAATCATCGTGCGTCCGTAAGTGTGTTCATGTGTGGTGTGCAGATTCTAGTGATGTTGGCATGTGTACGCGGAGGCCACAGATGTGTGTATTTCGCCGGGCCGACTAGACGTTCCGGAAAGTAGAAAGGAAGAGACGATGATGGAATTTAGCTATGAGGGTTCCAGTAAATAGTTTAGGCACCCAGCAGATCACTGGGCAGTGGAGGGAGCAAATCACCTCCCCTCCTACTCCCCATGATCCTGGCCTTCCTCACCCTGAAGAGGAGTGATGGAAATAAAAGATGCTGATGGAATCCCAGACCTCCCAGAACTTGAAGGCCTACTGACCAGACCATCTGATCCGAGATGCCTCAATTGCAGTTCATCTGTTTATACGCATGCAAGCAAACGACATATGATGTTTCAAGACAACCACATATGCAGACATATCGGCTTTGTATAACCTTCTGCCTTTGTATATCTGTGTTAGTGAAGATGGTCAGACAATATTGACAGTAATGAAAAGGCATCATCAGCACGTAGGCTTATTTACTCCACTTTCTCCTCACACACACACACACACACTCACATGGCAACACCCTGAGCCATGTCTCCTAACACCCCAACTGTCCAATCAATAGTGATCTGTTGCCCTGGATCGTCCAGTGACGTGACAAATATCCTCGTAGGCTGCCGTGAGCAACAATTTCCCCCAAATTGAAAGGCCCCGAGGCCCTTCAGGCGCTGGTGTTATTTGGCTGCTGTTTTCCCCTCATGGCCATCTATGAAGGATGAACCTCTCTATATATCATCTCTGTCTCTTTGGATCGAGCTCCAGCTCCATCACCATAGCAATGGGTGTTTAGCCTACACCCCAAGAGACAGTCATTCCACAGATTGCCTGAAAGAATGAGATTGTGTGTGTGGCAGCGGATTTTGAAGCTTTGAAAGTGTGTGTGTGTGTGTGTGTGTGTAGGCATGATCCTGTGTTCCTTCTGGTGTTGCCTCCATTTGTCGGTATGAATTATATATCAAGGTTGCCATGGGATTTATGATAAAGGCCAGAGAATCTCCCAGTAACACACCTGAGCCCTCTCCTCTATTATGAAGAAAGTAGAAACAACTTTTAAACAACCTGTTCCACGAGAAGCTGCGCAGATGGCCACACTCCCCGGCTTCCAGATAAGATATTGCTTTCCCGTGACTCTTCAGGTACCCTGCCCTGCTGCTTCATCCTAAACGTGTAATGCATGCAAATGTCTTTCCATCCATCACGGCCCCTGTCTCTCCAACCATCTCCTCCCTGCCCCCTTTGCTCTCTTAAGCCACGTTCTCTCTCCTCTTTCTCTTGTTCCTCCCCTCTTTCTTTAGCTCCCTGTCTCTGCCCCTCTGTCCCCCAGAGACGCCACCCCTCTCTCCAAAAACACGAACCTCTGAGCCGTTTGCTCTTTCATTACTCCATTACTTCACTGTCTCGTCCCTCTGCCTCGCTCTGTCTCTCCGAGGAGGGCTGCAGTGGGTTTTCATTACTCAACAAGTCAATCTTCATCACGGCGTCCTCTGTGTGCTCTCATTGGCTCAAACACACATTGTCTTACACACACACACACACACACACACTTACACAGGTGTACGCCACCCGCATCCTCTTATTCCTCAACATGTAGTCTTAAAGCAAAACTTTTGATTAGGTGTAGAGGGAAAAGCAGAAATGGCAAATTGATAAGAAAATGGCTGCTATTACAGTTTGAGCACCATGAAAAAAGGGAAGCAACAGCAGAGACAGTCATATGCGCTCACACTAGATAATATAATAGATAATATGCTAATGTGGAGCTTGTTGTCTTTTCCCTGAAACCCGCTGTTAAGTTGTAGTTGCAGGCTTATCTGCAATGGGTCTGTGGTCGCACACAGAATATCAATACACTTTTTCATCCCTTTTCTGTGTCTGCAAAACAGTATCGTCACAGGCTTGTTGTTGAATCAGGGAGCTGATTTCTAAGGCTGTATCATCATACACTTAGCTTGTGGCTGAGTTATCTAAGCAAAGTGTCTCTATAAGGAAGTCGTCTCGTGTGTGTTTATTTCCCACCCTTGTGAGTTTGTTTGATGGGCATTATTTTGTCTTTCTACCTAGCAGTACTGATGGAAAAAAAAAATCATTTCTTGCAAGTCTATAAATTTTCTCAGGTATGACTGAGGTTTTGGGTCTTGAAAATGAGATGAGAGTGAACGCAGCTCCATGTAGACAGACGCACACACACACACATACACACTCAAATGTGTACACATACGCTCACACATACACGGACACACATGCACATCAATTTTATGTCCCCTTGTTGAGTGCCTCTAGAGAAGAGACAGTCTGCAGCCAGCCAGTAGTTTACTCCTGAGACAGGTCCATGACTGCTGTTTAAGATGACGATCAGCACTAGACTAGCCAATATATGTGGGTGTGTGTGCGTGTTGGTGCATGTGTGTAGGCATCTATGAATGCATGCCTCTATACACATGTGAGTGAAGATGCTTTCTCGTGTGTGTGCACTTGTTTGTGGTATGTGTGCCTGTGTATGTGCACCTCTGTGTGTCCACCTCTGCTTGTATGTAGTTCAGTGGATCTCTGGGTCTTTGTGTGTAGGGGTGTGTGTGTGTGTGTGTGTGTGTGTGTGTGTGTGTGTGTGTGTGTGTGTGTGTGTGTGTGTGTGTGTGTGGGTATACATGTGTGCTTGTGTGTGATGAGCCAAACTAACAGCTCTGAGGTGAACACTTGAGGCGAAGGTTGCAGATGAGACTTAGTGAGGCAGTGAGCCAGGGTCACACAAAGTTACACATTAATCTTTTAGAGGGAGCCCCTCCACCACCACCACCATCACTGCACTGCACTACAATTTGCCCACGTAGCAGTTCCTCACAGCATCATATATGTGATAATCAAAGTTAACATATATGAATAGAAACTATTTCAATTGTTAAAGGGAATAATGTTTTTTTTTTTTTTTTTGGTGGTGTTTGACCAACTTCCATGTGTCTGATGTGTCAGGCTAATACGGTGTTGCCTTGTTCTGTTCAATAATTGATAAAGGATTTCAAAGACACTCAATCAGTCAAACTGTATTTAAGGTTAATGGGATTCTGACTGCGAGCACTGACGTCACACCTGTATGCAAACACACACACACACACACACACAGGGCCGAGTGTGTGTTTTCCAGGCTTACTAGATATATGTTTAAATTAAGAACACATAATTTAAGATTAACTTTTTCAAACACCATCATTATGTTGTTTATACCCCTGTAGTAGGTCGCACAGTATTTGTTGTAGTACTAGTTGGTGTGTATGTGTGTATCTGTCTGTGCATGTGAGTGGCACTGCCTCTCACCTCTCTTTTACCCCGAGTTCAGCCAGAGTTCACAGTCCCCCCTACGCCACTTAATGTGTGTGTTGGTGAAGAGAGACACAGAGAGAGAGAGAGAGAGAGAGAGAGAGAGGGAGACACAATGTGTGTGTGTGTCTTCAGTTCTCTGCCTCGAGTCTCCCCAAAAGCCACTTATGTGCTCACAAAGTTATGACTGTGTGGAGACAGACAATTAGTGTGTGTATGTGTGCTCACGTGTATTTATGCCTCGCCCGAGTGCGCATGTGTGCATATCTGACAGATGTCCAGTCTATGATGACTTGGGGTTCTGTGATGTTGTTGGCCCCGAGCGTCTGTTTTATAGCCCGCTGTGACATTATGGTTTCAGCTCTATTTCCTGCTATTACACGGGTGAAGGATGTGCTGCGTTTGACAAACTGCATTACCCTTATTTTGTGCTACTACAACAGCATTCAACCTGCTAACTACATTGAAATCACACACCTTCTCTTCTCCTGTTCATGTAATGTTTTGCCACTGGGTGGTTGTGAGAGACGAGTGAGGCCGATAACACTTTCTGGCAGAGCGACAAAGGTGAGGACAATGCATTTGCTCCGTGTGCACACGTGTGTGCGTTGGCCTTAAATAATTCAGCCCAGAGGTGATGTGCTGGTAATGGTGCCCCCAAAAGAGAGCTGGCTCTCTCTTCCTCTCAGAAAAAAACACACACAACCACAGTCACAAAGATGCACACCTGTTGTGGTGTATGAGGAGTCAGGCAGCGTGTGTGTTGATGTGTATGCGATGGCAGCAGCAGCAGCAGCAGTGCGCAGACAGGACGGAGAGCTAAAGCAGATTTGACAGGCTGTCCTAGACACTAACGCTACAAATGGCTGCCTGGATGGAAATATCTTCATCATCCCGAACAAATAGGCTGTCACTCAGCCCTCCAAAACTCCTGTTGACTGAGTGCCATCTCTCTCCATCTCTGTCTCTACCTCTTATGCACGCACACTTTTTGCTGATGTCATCACTTCTTTTGTTTCTATTCTGATGTCATTTTCTTCCTCCGGAGAGAGTGAGAGCGAACTATTTTCTGTTTCTGACTGTCTTTATATATATATATATATATATATATATATATATATATATATATATATATATGTGTGTGTGTGTGTGTGAGAGAGAGAGAGAGAGAGAGTAAGTCTATGTGTGAGGGAGATCATAAATGAGGCTGACGCTTGGCCTTTGTTTGAAATATGAAACCGCTCTCAGATGTATAATATTACAGCAATAGAACAGCAATCAGACGTTAATTGAATCTGGGTTATGACTTTTCTGTGTTCTCGCTCAGCTGAGTGTCTCTCCCGCTCTCCCTCTCCATCTTTCCCCCTCCCTCCCATCTTTTTTTTCCCTCTCAGTGACTCTCATTTTCTTATTCCTCCTATATCCCTAACTAACCCACTTTCTTCTGCCTACTGTCTGTCCCTGCGTTTTTCCCTGTGTATTTATTGTAATTCTTGTAACATGTCTCACCTCGTGCAGCCCGCCAGCCCCTTCCTCTGTTGTTAACTGGTGCCATGGTGTACAGCCCCCCCCCCCCCCTTCTCCCTCTGCTTCAGTTACACCATTCCCCTTCTCATTAAAAGACCCTGTGGTGAAATGCCACCATCTTAACTACCCTTCAACATGGGACGCTGGCTTTCAAATGCAGAAAAGTGATGTGCGTCTTTGTGCGCACAAGTGCACATGTGAGTGCCCTCGTGTGTGTCACTGAATCTACGCTGCCACATTATCTGTTGCTCTGTGTCTGCGTATTTACTGTATGTGTTCGTCTTTCTTATGAGGACTAAGCACACAAGAATATAAAAAGGTGGTGTGTTATGCAAAGAGAGGTCACCTCTTCTTCTTTAACAGTTAGGACCTGTGTTTATGCATGAAGTTAGAATCAGAATTAGGCTGAGGTGAAGGTTAAACATGTGGTGGAGGTTGTTAAAGTCAGGTTTAGTTGTAAGGGAATAAATGCATTAACTGAGTGTCCTCACAAGCAGAGTAATACTACATACTGCGTGTGTGTGTGTGTGCGTGCGCTTCCCCTCCTTCATGAAATGGGAGACTATCTATCCAGCCTGACCTTCTCCTTAATTGCTTGGTTTGGGTTCTGTCTCTGCTCATTTCAGGAACAGCGGTCTCCCTGAAATGACTGCTGACTCCCAATTGTCTCTGGCAAAACCTCACTTTACCTGTCGCAGCTGACAACCCACAGACCCACATTTTGAAAATGCACACATTTAAGAAGAGGTGCAAAGACACATACAGTGTGTGTGCATCAGCTGTTGTCAGGGAAACCAGAAAGTACAGCAATTTGTTCTTCAATGTCACTCAAGGTCATATGGAGGTATAAAGTGCACATGATGTTTGGAGGGATCGATGTCCTCTCTCTGTCCTTCTGGTCATAGAAATTCTCAGAGCGGTATGCTGTGTGTTAAACCTTCCTTTGTGTCTGTCTTGATGCCTCATACATCCCTAGTCCCTGTGTCACCGACATGGATTTCTCTACAGCTAGACCTTGACAATTGTACGAAAAAGCTAGGAGAAGACAAACTTTAATAATCCTAAGCACAGAAATTGAACAGTGGGGGATCTTCTATTGAAGGTATGTATATGTGTATTTTTCAGAAGAGCAGCTGGACAATGACTTATTCCCTGTCTTGTTAAGAATTCAGTGAGAAGATTGAAACCCCTCGCATGTCTGTATGCTAAATATGAAGCTACAGCATTACAGCATTAGCATTAAGAGTGGAAACATGGGGAAACAGCTAGCCTACCCACCTACCTGCACCTGAAGCTCACTAACTAACATTTAGTGACAGGAGTCCAGGAATTTACTGTACCCAGCCAAGAAATAGCCACATAACCCCCCATAAAACCATAGCAGTTTACACAGTTTTTGTCCTGATTAGAGGACAGGATGAGCATTAGTGAGCTTTAGAGCTGTTGGTACAATAGGTTGATATTTATTGCCTTTGGACAGAGCCAGACTAAGCTAACCAGCTGCTGCTACCCCACAGACCCACAGACATGAGATTGGTATTGATCTTTTCATAAAAATTCTCGTCAAGAAAGCAAAAAGGCGTGTCTCCCAAAATGCTGCTCTAATTTTAAAAACAAAAAAAAGTGGGGCATACTGTAATGGTTCATGTGTATGTATTTCCGTGGAAAACATCAAGACAAAAATAAGGGCAGCTGAATAAAAATGTCTACTTCTGTCTGAAATCCAGAACCAATAGTCTCAAAATTTGTTATAAATTTCAAGTGGCATACATGCAGTGCTCGGGCACAAACATTAACAAACAAAGCAACAGTAACTAAGGAAGGCAGGGCATAGTGAATGGTCAATGTGTGTCATTTCAATCCTTTATACTCCTCAGGCAGCAAATTTAAAAATCAAATTTAGCCATGAGTTTATTTAAATGAGCCATTTAACGAAACACCAATACATAAAAACAGGGTGCAATGAATGGGCAATGTATTCTAAACAGACAGAGTTTATCTAGAGAAGATTAACAGTGCGCAGTTTTTCCATTATTCAGTTTCTTGAAATATTTGGGTTGGGGTTCTGCTGAATCTTGCCTTTTGTGGAGGGGAATTAGGGGAAACATTTTCCAAATATTGCTCGGAGGAGCAAGTAGTAATCTCCTCGTCAGCTGCTCTGATGCTGCGAGAAAGAATGTGTGTGTGTGCTTAAGACAAATTAGCAAGATCACGCCGAGGCGCTGAGATATTGCGAGAACGACAGACTGACCGCAGATGGGGAGCTAGTAATACGGTCAGTTCAATCAGCTGTAAAAAGAAACAAATTGAGATTACTCTATCCTTAATTCCTTCTCCTCTGCTCCTTCATTCATTACTCCGTGCCTTTTGGCTCCTATCTGCTCTTATCTCCTTTCTATTATCCTGTCGGTTTCAAACTCGAGAGGAAACTTCTTCCTCGTTCCCATCATTTAGCAAAGCGAGCCTAAAACTACCACTCCTCTCTCTTAGCCCGCATGGGAGCCAGTAACCAATCAGCTGGGTTTTTATTAACCCTGTTAACTGCACCTGTGGCATGCTGCCTCCAGCTCTTGGCATCGAGGCCAACATTTAAGCAGCAGCACACCCACCGTGCTGGGGTATGATGTTGCTGACTGATTATGAGGTTCAACTGAGATTATGAGCATTAATCACAGATGGAGCCTCTGCCAAAAAATGTAATCAACAATGTTTTATCAGCATAAATTAGTCTCTTCTGGATGAAATTAATGCTATTCCTTTGATACACTGTGGGCTGTCTTTATGAGTTGTCACTATCTGATGTTTGACTATAATCTGAATATTGAAATTTGACCTTAAATGAGAGTCTGCAGGTAATCTGAGCCAGAGTGTGGACTCAAAGAACTACGCAGCACTGCCTTGGGCATATTGTCTGGGCTTTGGTTCACTGCCCCAAATGAGCATTTCAGCACTGCCAACTTACCTGGGCTTGTGTTCACTATCTCGTCTCTCCCTCTTTCTCTGTCTGGCTGACAGTCTAATTGTCATGTGGGCAGCCTCTGCCGCATGGATTTAGTGTCGCGCTTGCCTTAATTTAATTGAAAAGCTGCGGAAAGGAAAGGAGAAGGGAAAGGAGGGAGGGGATGAAAAACAGATAAATAAAAAGTGGAACCAATCTTTGCCGGGTGCGCTGGGCGGTAAAATGGCTGTGCGCGGTGAATAATGCATGGGGGAGATGGATAGGTCTGCGTGGTTAGAGCCCAGGACTGCTGGCGCTTCATTACCGAGGTGTTTGTATGCTGATGCTGTGATGCCGGCTCCTTCGCTCTGTGACAGAGAAGTGGCTGCAGAGGTCCCACCTCCCTAAGCTATCTCATATTTTGTCATTCATTTTCTCTTTTAAGCTCTTTCTCCCTCTCTCTTCTTCTGTAAATTTTAATGCTTGAAACACTCCCCACCCCACCCTTCCACCAACACACCCTTTCCCCTCATATCTGTCTGTGTATGGTGTATGTGAGAGTCTGAGTCACCTTTCCTATGCTACGATAGCAAAGCACAGACAGATGGTATTTAAGCCTCCCTCTTCTTGGGGGCAACACACACATGCACAGACTTATAGCCAGCTT
Organism: Lates japonicus; assembly: GCA_033238685.1. Classification (NCBI taxonomy): domain Eukaryota; kingdom Metazoa; phylum Chordata; class Actinopteri; family Centropomidae; genus Lates; species Lates japonicus. The sequence continues at coordinate 150,833 of BRZM01000718.1, read as the reverse complement.
CTCACAGAGCTAGTTCACATGAGAGACAACCTCTGGGACGAGAGATGACCTTTGAGTTTGACCTTTGATCCATGCTGCACCTGTCCTATCTGTCTTACAGGAGTCCTGTTAATACAGATCTCTACCTATTATAGTTCCTCTCGTTTCTCTTGTAAAAGGTGAAAACGAATGGTTGGTAATGTTTATTCTGGGCTTATGGCTTGTGATTGAACTGTACTGCACACTGTGTGATTTGTACGCTTTGATTAAGGTTGTATAGGCTGAGTAGATATATTAGATGCTTTACATTGTTTATTGTAAAGCATCTTTACATCTTTTGTAGAGAGTCTACAAAAGTTTATTTACAATATTACACAGTATTGAATTGCCTGCTGGGTAATATCTGGTGTAACTTCTCACCTTCTAATGTGGGAATGTACTCCACGGTGTGTCTCTACACCATGACATCACTGATGGGAGTGGTTATTGTCACACAGGAACACCCTTTAACCACACATTTATTCATGCTGTGTGTCACTGCTTAAACATGGATATCAGCAAAAATATCTTTATCTATCATTGTTTTCTTTCCTGGAAATATCAATATAACTAATAAATCTCCCACCTTTACCTGCTTACCTTACATGAAAAGAAATTCCAATGAGCTCAATGTATATTTAGGGGAGTGTCACTTAACCTCTTTCTCTGATCACAGGATATGTTGCTTTTAATTATCTTGGGCTCTGGATCAGTTTGTGTACCTGACAGTTGCTGAAACAAACATTGAATTTTTTCCCTAGCAGTTATCATGGGAGCAAAACAACACCAAGCTCATGCTCTCACTTAAGGTAGCAACTCTGTCAAACACACATTTGAATAAAAAAGTGAATTCTTTCCCCTAGTGGTGACAGAATCTCGTGCAAAGCCCTCGATGTGTTATGCCGGAGTAGCGGGTCTCTGGAAGGCCAGGCCTGTGGCGTGCCGGCATCCTGTTATGCATTCTATTTCATTATATTCAACCTCCCAGCCTGCTCTCATCAGTGGATCAGGAGTGTGTCGTTTTGCAGGCACACCGAGATATAATTACTTTCTAATACACGAAGAGCAGAGAGAGAGAGAGAGGGAGCAGCAAAGAGACAGAGGGGAGGATGAAGGAATGAACAATGAAGTTTAATTATGCTTTATGGCAACAATTATAGAATGAAAACAGAAAGTCAATAGGCAGAAACATTGTCTCATTTTCTCTGCCGAGGTGGGCTGGGTTCTGCATGGGGCCCGAGGCAAACCAAAATAAGAAACAGTTGAGAGGAAACAAAGAGGGAGAATATGCCTGATCATATTTATTAGAGAAAGAGGGGAGCTGGTGCAACTCCAAATCCTTCTGTGATTTTTTTCCCCCCTCTCATATTTCCTCATGCAAGCCCAGTATACTACTTCACTAATTGCAACCTTTGCAACTAATTAGGAGACTGTAATGGATTTCACTTGTACTCTCTTCACCTTTATTATTGTAGATGTATGCTTTTGCCCTCCTCTGTGCTTTGAGGTCAAAAAAGACGTAGAATTCAAGGAGCTCCAAATGCTGCGTCAAACTCAGCCTGACATTTTGTTTTCTATCGCTCACTCAGAGAGCGGCAGGATCAGTGGGATTAGCAGTTTGATTATCATGCCTCACTGGCATGGCTGCCACACACACGTACACATATAAACCACACTCACTCACACACAGACAAACACGCTCAATCAACGACAGATTAATTAAAGGGAACAGTCTAATTAGTGTCATTAAGGAAGGAATAATAGAGAGGCTTGTACATAGGGACAAGAACTGAGGAAAGCTGTCCGTGTGTTTACACACACGCACACAGGCACACACGTGCTCACACACACACCCCCTTTGAGAACCGAAACACAACTAGTTGGTCATTGACGTCCGTAAGAAAGAATAGCGCATCAATTTGTTTGGGAGGTTTTAATGGTGTTGAATCAATATTTCACTGGTGAACACATTACATGGAACACAATATGCCTCCTTTATCACTCTTTGTCTGTGATCATGTCTTTTCAAGTTGGAAAGCAGCAGACAAAAGTGGACACAGCTGAGTTGCCATGAGCAACAAGCCCCTCACGGTAACCCAGAGTTACTCAATCACCAAAAAATGCCTTGGGTGGACTTGTTGAACACAAGAGCCAAGGAGCCAATCAGTAATTGGTTTAAACACACACAGACACAAACATGCATTCATGATTGCGCAAAAACAGGCATGAATATATGCGCGCGCACACACACACACACACACACACACACACACACACACACTGGCTGCGGTTACAAGAGCCAAAATTTATAAGAAAGTAAGAGCTTGGAAGCCCTGTGGCAGAAAACCTCTGAACGCTACCCTCTCTTTTTCTTTTCCGCTCGTACTCCCTCTCACACACTCAGGGCACAGAAAAACAGAACATCACACACACGCACACACCTGATTTTATGCTAGAGGCTGCATAAATATGAATCAGGGGTGACAATGGCATGCAGAGTGGAGCCCTGTGCATCCTATTTTCATCATTTACCTTAGGCTAAATGGATTTGGAACACTGTTGGATGGCTCACCTCTCACACTGGTTTGCCTACTTAAATGTGAAAAATGGTACAGTTCCAAACTCAACCTTACATTCTTTCACCCCCCCCCCCCCCACCCCCATTTTCCCACTTGCCTCTCTGCTAGTGACTCAACGACTCTGTAAAAAGTGGACCAAAAAATTGCCAAGGTATTTTCACTGCATTAATACGTATTCCTGCTGATGGAAGCCGTTGGCATGCAACCATTGTACTTGTAAATGGAGTAGAAACAAAATCAACTGTTTAACAGAGTAAAAAATAAATTAAACATTCTGTTTCAGACAAGTCTTTTTTCTCATATCGAAAGAAAAAGAAAGAAGGAAAAGAAAAAGTTTTTTTTTTTTTATATTGTGTCGGCAGTCACACCATGTTAAAGTCTTAAATTACCAAAAACATATTTTCTCACTTACCCCTTGTGCTTTCTAGCCGCACAGATTGTTTCGGTTTTATTTGCCCAGATTTTGAAATATCTGTCCCTGAGATTTATGCCTTCACCCCAATACACTGGAGGTGAAGTAATTTCATTTATATTGCCCACAGCATTCTAAAAATGAAAAGACAAGCTAAAAAACTGGTGTCATGTCTTTAGAGAGTCAGTGACTGGATTCCTCCAGCTAGACTTTACTGTGATCACTTTCAGTCGGAGCTTCTCTCCTGATAGTGAAGCCTGTCTGAAGTGATTGTTTCTGGAAAAACAAGTTGAATTTTGAGTTTTTAAAATGTTATTTACTAAATACCATTCATCTCAGCGAAAACACCCCTGCATTAAAACAGTGAAATGAGCTGCACTGGTGGGGTTGAGTTGCTTCTAATTTGAGATATGATCCAGGAAATCCAGGAAAAGATTGCTAGCCTTGCAGAGTTCGCCTGGCAGTCGAGACTGATCAAAACGGGATCACATTCTCAGCATAAACAAATCTAGCTTAAGATTTCATTTCTGACTGCACCAAGATTGCTTCCTTTACAGGGTCTCAATGCTGTGGTTTGGTTCTGCACCCGAATAATTGCTGCCTTCAGATCCGACCAAAACAAACCACAGTCTGATTCATCTGGACTAAACAATGCAGGTTTCAAAACACCCTGAGAGTGGCCAGAGAAATCTCAGAGAGAGAGAGATATCCTGGGCAAAACTCTCTGTATGACCCCTTGAGATAAGTAAGAAAATATGTTTTCCTAATTTGGGTAAGCTGATCCTTTAAAAGCTAATGCCCTTGACTCATGCATCACTCTTCTGTCTTTCTGACTGTTGCTGTCTTTCTCTTCCCCCCCCGTTTCCATCAGCCTCTCTCTTTCCTCTTGTCCTCTGTCCTCACTCTTTACCCTTTCTCCCAGGTCCTCCCTCTCCCTCTCTCTCCACATCTCCCTCTCCTTCAGTCCCTCCTGACGGCAACATGTTTATCCATTATTGATATTCTGACTGGGCTTGCTTCCCGCCCCCCTGTCGCCCCACTTTCCTACAGCCTGCCCTACTTCACCAGAGCCCTCACGAGACACTCGCACACACATACATAGATGCACAAGTTTGTGTGAGACAAAAGTTGTGATAGCCTTGAGTGTTTATTGAGATACGCGCGTGTGTGCGTGTGTGTGTTCAAGTCAGTGAGACAGAAAGAGAGAGGCTAAGTGAGGAGTCCACGCACAGCAAGTTCCTATATTTAGATGCATATAAGAGACTGTTCCCAGCATCCAACTGCGCATAGACAGGGCACGGCAATGCATTACAGTCTCTCAGGCATTCAGTCGCGGGTTACACAGCTCTGTGGCTCTTGTTTGTGCGTAGCTGTATTTACATGCATGTTTTAAGAAACAGAAGGTTTAAACAGTTTGAACAACTGTTTGGTGTGTTTCACCATTGAATCCTTCTGCTTCTTTTTCCACTTCTAATGAGAGATTTATGTGAAGTGTGGTTCACAAAATAAAATATCCTTCATGTGACTTCGTCGGCTGGCAAAATTTTTTCAGAACATCAAGTGTTTTTACTTCTCTACTTTGCTGTGTCCAAGCCAATTAGCATCTAACGTGTTATTTTTCTATTAGAGGTTTGTCACAGAATGTGTGTGTTGACTAGTTTGTGTTTGTATATGTGCGGCTCAGGAAGCATACATATAGACACATATATGCACATGCAAACATGCACACACTACACGCATACTGACTCATGGGTATACACACACACACACACAAATATTCACACACAGTTTGAGAGCTTTGATTAGGCAGACTGTGGAGTGTATTAGCGTGTGATCCTTTGAAGAGAAAACATGAAAATGTTTGTTGTGCTCGGAGCAATGGTTTGTTTGGTGCTGTCGCTCGACTTGGCTCCACGGGGCCCTCGCAGTAGCAGGCTGTTTTGAAGCCGTTATCAAATAAGATTTCTCATCTGCTACTTTCCTTTAGCACCAGACGGGCTTTAGGCTCCGTTGAATCCTCTCTTCCACTTCATTATGTGCGTAGGTTTCTCCTTGAATGTCCCCTTGTTATGTATGTGCTCAAGCAGGCTTGTTTGCTGAATATGTTCATTTGTGTAAATCTACACACGTTCATGACGGCGAGAGAGCGGAAACGTGTTTGTGTGTCGTTTTAGGTTTATTCAGGTGCGTGCACGCGCGTGTGCGTGTGTGTGTGTGTGTGCATGCGTGTACGTACGTGTGTCTGTGTGAGAGCGTGCAGAATATTCCCCCGTGTTGACTTTTAATTGTTCTGTGCTTCTGAGAGTGTGTGTTCAGTTTAGTCCACAGCAATTGATCTGGAGAATAACGGTTGGTGGAGACTCCCAGGTCTCCAGAACCACTGTCTGAAACTCCTTGTAATTACCTCTGGGACCACTGGTAATGATGATGGGAGAGGGAGAGAGAGAGAGGGAGAGAAAAAGTGATAGGAGAAACTGACAGAGATGGCAACAATGTGTGAGCAAACCCAAGTTCACACGTGTGAGGATCATTGCTTGACAAGGGGAAATTCCACAGATTTTTAAAAAGAGCAGACGGGGTTTTAAACAGACTTTTGCCTGGATTTCATGAAATTTTATTTATTTGTTGTTTTCCCTGCTGGAAGAAAACACTGATCGCCATAGTTCACAGTTAACAAGGTCCTTGTGTGAAAAGATCAGAAATTGAACAGAAAAATGAGGAGAAAAGACCAATTACCACAAAGAAGTCACAGAACAAAACAACACAATAAATGGTTAAACCACAGAGTAATGGCACTGAAGGTAGGTATTAATAAAATCTTACCTTCACCCAGGACTTTGATCCTTCATTCAAAAATCCAAATAAGCACTGACCAGTTTCTGCTTTTTTACACAAGAAAAGAAATTTCTGATTCATAATTCATAATTGTGTGTAAATATTACAGGATACAAAAGCTGTTTGTGTCTGTCTAACAGCATCACGTATTCCCAAAAGCAGCCCATTATTCTGTTAGTGCCGTAGTCAGCCTAAGTCAATTTAAAGATTTGCCGTCTCTACCATAAGTTGTTAAGCTGTTAGCAGCAGAGCAGCCCAGCCAGTGTGTATTTGTTTGTTTGTGTGTGTGTGTGTGTGTGTGTGGTGATCCAGTCAACAGGAGACGTGCTCCTGGAGAGCAGAGGCCAGACACAAACACACATGCCTCAGAGTTATCAGTGCTAACAAGTACAAGGCTACAGTGATCTCCCAGCAGAGCCACAGCCTTTGGAAAATCGTTTATGGTCATTGTTATTTCTTTGTCTGCCTGAACATGTCCTTTTCATCCTGAAGCACAACATCAAATCAGAGCTGATTCAAATCAAATAGATAAAGGGGAGAATTGATTCAATGTTCCCTGCAAACCGATGATGCTCGTTTCAGGTGTATGCACATCATAAATATAGTCACCCCACGCTCGCATGCACTTGGTCACGCATACGCAAGCAAACGCATTCACCTGCAAACACGGCGAGATGAAACATCATCAGTAACTCCAGCAGTATAGCAAATAGCTTTGTGTTGTTGTTAAGGTATCATCATTTCTCTTTCTCTTCCATTCCATATCCACAAAAAGATTACATCGGAAAGAGCGTGCGGATGAAACTGGGGAGCAAGAGAGCAGGGGGAATAGGGGATGGAGAAAAGCGACGGGCACCAAAATGAAAATGGGAGATTGCTGTTCAACGGGTGACACGGGATGAATATTTGATTCAGTCTTTTGTGATGTTTTCTTATCTGAAAACACATAATGCCGTTATATTGGTGTGTTAAGGACATGCAGGGCCGGGGGTTCAACGCAGGCGCAAAGGATTATTGTTAGATGGAACATAAAAACCGTCAATTCTCAGTGTTGCTGTGCCACGGGAGAGGCTCTGCTGGTGGTATCACGGTGAAATTGCATTTCATCTAACAGTTAGTGCTTTTGTTCCCTTTTGAATGGAGGAAAGCCTTTTGGGTGTTTGAGTCACTTAATGCGGAATCTTCTAAACTAGCAGATTGGTGCTGGAGCTTTAAATGACTTATGTCAGTGTGAGAAGTACTCAGAAATTCACAAAATAAACTAACAAATAACCTTACACACACTACACTGTTTTAGGAGGAATGTATAACCCTGTATGCATGTGTGTGTGTGTGTGTTCTACAGTGTTTGTGTTACACTGGATGGATAAGGATTATGTCCTTGTACTGGAGATCATCAGTAAGCAGTGGTGCATGTCCGAGGGGCTGATAACATTTTAAACATTGATGCGACTTTGAAAATAACGCATTAGGAGTTTATTGGCTTTGAGAGGTAAATGCTGGCAGGTATGTTTATATGTGTGCACACAAACACACACACACACACAAGATATCCCTGTCCTTGTAATTGCTCCTCTCAATGCCCCAAGGCAGCGTGAGCTGGCATATAAGCTATATAATAAAGCATATTATCCTGGCTGGTAATGCATTTCTGCCTCCTCCAGCCTGATGACAGCTGGAATTGAGCTCTGCGTGTTGCAGAAGGTGATCCATACTAAATTCCTCCAGGCAGCTTGGAGCTCTGTGTCATAGAGCTGACCTTCTCCTGACAACTGGCATAATGAGTTTTGGAATAGTAGCGTCTTCCATGAATGAGCAAGGTTGCTATTTAGGTTTTTCTTTGATCTCTATACATTAAAGTCGGCGTATCTGGGATTTCAACCCGCAGCAGTCCAGGAAATATTTACATTGTGCAACTGTTGTGGTCCAGAAGTCCTCTTGGACTAAATTCAACTAAGACCATTGCGAATCAGAAACTTTATTTATTGTTCAGTCACTCAGCAGCAGGCGGACGAACAAAGTAACGCGTCCCTCTTTGTTCGGATCTGCTGATTGTATCAGAATTGGTGCCAATGCGCCTGTCAAGTTGTGAAGGGAGCGGTAAATAAAGTTGTCCTGCCACTCATTCCGAATCCACCTGTGCTCCTGCTAAACAGCTGTGCTTTGACACAATACAGTACTTTTTCCAGTGAAGAAAAATGCCTGCGGTTTCGTGATTCTTTGATCTGTGTGAAGCAAAACTGTCAGCTGTGCCAGGTTGAGGTGTTTGGTAGTGTTACAAACTGTGAGACAGGTGAAGCCTGCCAGAGCCAGTTGGAATAATGCCACAAATAAAATAATGATACCTTCACTATCTCTTGAGGAGAAAGAATGTATAAGGGAGAATTGCAAATATAGACTCTTAAAACAACTAATTGGAGGATTTGTACATTTCTCTCCAGTGGGAGTGTCCTTGCTGCTTATTAGTGCAACAGATTGAGGAGCTAAATCAACATTTGAAGAAGAGGAAGTGTTTTTTCCTTTGCATATGCATACAGGTCATCCAAGACTGATTAAATTAAGACTAATTTCCACATCTCCAGTGAACACAGTAATATTTAGCAGACCATGAGTGAAAAATGAAACATGGTCATGTATTGATATAAGTATATAGAGTTTTTCCATTATGCGTCTTATAGGTGGATATGTTTGATTATTTACAACAATTCTTATTAACCGTGAAATGAAAGAAATTAATGTTGTCTCTGTAAATTTTCTCACAGATAGTAACCAGAGAGAAGCTGCACCCTTGCTGGTTCACCAAACTGCATTATTAGCAAGGAGGGAATGGTAATATACAAGGTGGGGGAGATTGTGTTAAAAAAAAAGGTGTATAAAAAGAAGTGTGGCTGACACCAAGTCGGTGAAATTGTGGAGAGGTGTGTGAATCGTGCGTCATCGTACGCTTGTGTCTGCGCGGAGCCACAGCGTGTGTGAGCCAACTGCTACTTGTGTAAACTCGCGTGTGAATCAGTGGCATATTTTGTGTGTGTAGTAAGAAAAGTGTTTGGGGTGGGGGGGTGGGGGGTTGTTTCAAGGAGAGATGGAAGGCGCGAGAGAGTGGTGAGAGAGAGAACAGGGGTTATTTAATGATCAGAGCAGTGTAATTACCTCCCAGTGAGGTTCAGCCTTTTAGACAGATGATTATTCAAGGGGAGAAATCTCATTTGCATCTTGTACAGTAATATGTAAAAGTGTTCACTCTACACTAAATTAAATTGCCGCATTGATTTTTTTTCTCCTCACTAAAAGTATATTTTTTTGTCCTCTTTCAGCAGAATTATGGTTTTACATGCAGATGAATTTATCTGCGAGCATAAAAGAGAAGATGGGTCTCTCTGCGTCCTGCAGTTCTCGTATCCACTCATGTCTCTGGGGTTCAGCTTGGAGATCATTAACAAGGTGTTAGACATTATACTCTCTGCTCTGTAACAACGAACTGAAAAAAGAGAGGCCATGCAGTGAACCTGTGCTATGGCTGCACTATAGCTCCCTAAAACAAGGCAGGGAGTTTCAGTATGAATGAAAATTTTGCTTTAAGTAAGTATCCAAATATTTGCAACACTTAACTCTGCATGTCCACCTTTCTTCACTCTCTTCTTCTGTAATGCTAAATTTTGAACAATTCTACACAACCCACACATGCACACCTGCACACACATACACACACACCTTCCCCACAGCTATCAGTATCTTCAAAGTATGAAATCAAGGACCCTGCTTTCATTCACAGCACCTCCAATTACAGTGGGAGTGAAATAGCACAGAGTGAGTGTAATGACAGCAATCTAAGCTGCGTGGGGGAGAGCAGAAGAACATGTGACTGAGCTCATGTCACATTTGCCGCTGTACCACCTGGGGACAAATGGAGAGATAGAGGGGGGAAAAAGAAAGATTCAGGAGGAAAGATACGTGGTTTATAACAATATATTGGATTTTCAGGATAAGATAAGAATGAGTAAATGAATGTGGAGAATTGAGAGAGGTGTGGTGGGATAAGAGAAAAAAAAAAAGAAGAAAGGAGATGATTGACAGAGAGCCATCTGTTGATCTTCATGCTTATTTGTGTTGCTTTGAGCCCTTCCCCTCCCAACTAGTCCCATGCGTGGCTGACTGGGGGTCAGCTGTGACTGATAGTCTGCGCTCCCGTTTTTTGGCTGACAGATGGGCGCGGGGACCGACTCTGGTGCAGCCTGAAAACGGATTCTCCATGCCTCTGTGTGCTGCCATAGCCATTTTACCCAGCTGTCAGTCACAGACAGCATGGTTGACGTTATCAGTTGTTACCCCGCTTAACGGTGGAGGTCTGCTCAGAACTGCTGCTGGGTTGGAGTCAGGCGGCGGAAGAGGAGAGCAAGGAAGGGAGGGGATGGGGAAGATGGAGGCAAGGAGTAAATTGATGGAAGTAGGGAAAAAGAAAATGGAATCTTGCAAAGGTTTAAAACATGAAGATGGAAGGCTGGGAAATAAAGTCGGGAATGACAAAGAAAAGGAAGGAGAGCTATCTCTTGCTAGATATGAGTGCGGGGTAATTAAAATGACATCACATGGAGGGGCGGGGGGGCCTCTCCTGTAGATGGACACATAATGAAGATGGCTTCCGAGGCCCCTGGCTCAGCACCAAGAGCAAAGAGGTTAAAGATGAAGTACAACAAGAGAATCAATTCTCTCCTCCCTCCTCTCCTCTTCCACTCAGAGAGAGATTTACAGGCCGAGTTATGACAGCACACAATAACGACTGCCATATTTTCACTCCTGCAGTCTGACAACAGCGTCCGCAGCCAATCAAATCTACCACAGAACAAAGTTGTTATCTCTACTGTGTGTGTGTGTGTGTGTGTGTGTGTTGTGGTGTTGAAAACTGCTTGTCATGGCGAAATGTGATTGTGCTACATTGAGTTGATCCACTCAATTTATTGCTGTCAGAGATAAGGGATTCTGGGGATAAGGAGATAGACTTTTATGGGAAACGCATAAGAAAAATAAACACCCATAAAAGAAAACCAGTTTCAATCACTCAGAGATGAATTGCCTGGAAACATGATCAGGAAATACTGTATGCTCTTAAAAGTTCACCTAAGTCCCTAAAAAGGGGCCGAGGGAGACGGAAGAAGAAATATGAGAGTGAGAGAAGGAGGGATACTTTAATCCTCGACAGACAGCAGAATGACGAGGAAAATAAAGAATAAGGAGATGAGATGCAGAAAAAAGAAAGAGGGCAACCAGAGAGTTACTTAAAGCTGGATGAAAGAGTGCGCGGATCAATAGATATGGATGTGAATAGGGAGACTTTTAAATAAGGCTCTCGCTTGTGTCCTCAGATCCTGTTTCACAAAGAAACTCAAACTCCACAGATCAATAACCCAGCTCGTCTCTCTGGCCTGAGCCCTGTACAGCCCTGCAGCTGGCGGCTCCTCACGTATGCCGCTGTCTGTGTGTCTGTCTGTCGCTGTTCACAGCACTTGAAATCCACTCAAACAGCCTTTCCGACAGTCTCTTTATCTCTGCAGTCCCCAGCTCCCTCAACATCCACGCCACCTCTGCTTGATAACTGCTTGTTTATCCATTTTTCCAACAAAGTAACCATCCTCCAAATCACTGCCAAGTAGCAATCTGCCATGTTTTCACGTCCATTAAAAAAAAAAAACCACATCAGCCACTTGCTATTGCAATTTGTTATAACAATAGCAATACACACAGGGATTCAGCCTACACCCAATTTAAGAAATCTTTTATATTTGCTGTTGTGAACATCTGGTACTGGTTAGGACTTTTCCTGGAAGAAATTTTTTTGTCTGTTTTTTTTGGTTTGTTTTTACATTCTTGACCTGAAACACTGACCTGAAAGTGAAGAAAATACCAGTTAAATCAACAAATTTTTGGAGGATTTTGTGTTTCATTTTCTTGCCAAGAGTTACATAAGAAGATCAACTCTACTCTGAGCCGAGAGGTGATTGGCATAAAGACTGAAGAAATATGTGCAGCATGTAACTCCGTAAAACTAAGACGCAAGACTGCAATGTCTCAACAACTACTAGATGAATGAAGTTTTGTACAAACGTTCATGGTCCCTCAGGAGTGAAACTTACTGACTTACTGACTGTGCCACAGTGAGGTTCACATTTATGGTTTCAAGTGAAATGTCTGAACAACCATCGGATGTGTTGCCATAACATTTGGTACAAACATTTCTGTCTCTCTCGGGATGAATTGTAATCGGGTCAGAATTTGTAATCTGTCCAGTACTTTGGTTCATGGTCAAATTCCCATTAGACTCATCTGCACTTTGTGTTTAGTGCTAATTAGCTAATGTTAGCATGCTGACACTCATGGGAAACATTATACATGCTGCTTACATTGCCATGGTGAGCATGTTAGCATGTGGCACTGCTGTGCCCATGTGCAGCCTCATAGAGCTACTAGTCTTGTTACATTTTTGTTTGTGTATAGATTAAATAAATGAGAGACAGTGGGTTAATTAGGTTAATCACCTCCTGGCTCCAGCTCCACTTAGCATTTACAGACGTGAGAGTGGTATCAATCTTCTCATCTAACTTTTAGAAAGAAAGCAAGTAAGCATGTGTCTCCCAAAAATGGAAACCATTTCTTGAACTTTAAAAATGAAAATTAAACAGGGAGGACACCGCTTTATTAAGGATGCTATCTGATTGCCAGATGACCTCTGGGAAATGCAGCAGTGAAAAAACACCACAAAAGGCCACAAGAATTGCTATAAGCCAATTATGAACACATTATGAGGGCTGAAGAAAGTCACTGATACAAGATGGAGAAAGGATAATATTAACTAAATTCCTAATAATACTTTTCACACAATGCTTTGTATATGTATAGACACTCGCACACACTTTTCATTAATTCCTGACCAGCTTGTATGAGTCATCGACAGCCCTGGGACGTCTGTTATTGAGATGCAGAAAGACTGCCAATGGATAGTCTAAACTGAGACTGTGCTCCACTGCTTCACAACAGCCTCTGGTCAAGTGTTTGTCAATACACAGAGATTGCTACATCAGAGTTTTGTTTGACCAGAGGGCTGTTGAATTTAGCCTGGTTGAATGTGTGTATGTGTTTTTGCATAAACACAGGTATGTGTGTGTGTGTGTGTGTGTGTGTGTGTGTGTGTGTGTTTGCAGTGCTTGTGTACACTGAGCACAAAACAATGAATTCAATCTTTATTCATTTGTCAAATCAGAGAGATGAACCAAAATTTTGTAGAAAAGAAAAGTGTATGTGAGTTTATACATGCTCATCACGGTCTGGCGATATGGATGTCAGGCTGGCTTCTACGCTCACATCCTCCTTGCTTTCTCATTAGTAAGTGGACCTTGTTGATCATTATGCTGTGATGGTCGGTTCCCACTGCGCCAAATGTCACAGAGTCCTCTCCCTGTGTCACCTCTGTCCACTTCCTGCTACAGCACCTCAGGACCTTCCTGCCTTTTCTCCTGACAAGAGACTGATTTTGCACACACACACACACACACCAAATTGCCCATGTGTGCATGGAGTGCACATGAACCGAAATACAGCAAAACGTCCACAGACCGAGAGACAGACACATTATCATAGAGATGGCACCTATTATAGCGTAGCTTTGCACTGTATAAATGGCGGTACATTCCCTCGCCTTCTGCAGACAATGTATTGCTTTTTTAAATCTAAACTCCAGTGGCTTTGGCTCACCCTATCAGTTAGAAACTCTGCATTAGAGCGACTGTGTCAGTGGTATGGCCGCAGCAAGCACGTGATTCAGTATATGAAACACTACAGCTATTCACATAAATGTTGCATACTAGCCACACAGATTCATTTAGGACCAGGCAGTAGCTATTCCAACTCCATTACATTGTATAGACATTGGGTGCTCTCTCTCGTGCAATGTGTGTGTGTGCAATAGGCACTGTGCATGAGGCAGATGCAATCAGTTGGAATTGCTTTCTAGCAGGATAAGAACTGTATGGACATGGATTGAAATGAAATCATACATTCCAACAAGAGTGAAATGGTGAGATTAACTATGCATGTTTTGTCAAGAATATAACGTACATATCTGAATTCTTCTGTAGTGGTCAAAGATTTTTTTTCTTTCAATGCAATATTTCATGCCAACACTTCCTCATAAGTCAATTACAGGGTAAGGTATCTGTGTCCAACACTATAGCAACCAAGTAGTGACTGGCTACCTCTGCTGATGTGATTTTTTAAAAATTGAGCATTGAGCATTCCCACCTATCATGTCCATAACAGCTTTCCCACTACACTCTGCTGAGTTTCAATGTCAGGATTTATTTGTGTTGCCATTTTAGCCCACTTACAGGCTCCAGGCTTTACAATAAGCATACAGTCTGATAACAGTAGTAGAAAATGGCACCGCAGTGTTAGACTGGCGGTGACAACTTCCGCAGGAAAAAAAAAACTCCCACGACGGCCTCAAGGAAAGGAAATAACAGATCTGTTCTCTAGTCTTCATGGAGGAGAAAGGAAGAGAACCGTTGTTATTGTGAGGCTGCAAAACAGTAGCAGTATAAAAAAAATACATTGTTTTTAGGATTTTTGGGTATAGGTTTGATAGCACCAATATAGTTGCAATGCCTTAAGTGGTGAATATATAAAAGATTTGTTTATGTAGCAAGTACTTAAATAGATAAATCACACCTGAACAGAGTTACTTCATTTTAAGCAAAATCATTGCATGAACATTTCTTCCCAAAATAAATATAATACCTTACTTATAGAAAATATGAAGGCAGTGTTTTGGTTGGGTCAGATCCTGGCACTGAAGTATAGAATAAAAGCAGCTCTAAAAAACTGGATAAGCAGATCTTATTGTTATTTTACCATATTATTTCCTTTTGGCATTGTTGTTCATATTACGGCAATCTTTTGCTGCTGAGAGTATATGGAGAAGGAGAATACACCTGGGCCCAACCCCACTGGTTGCTAAAGGGGTTAAGTGTGTTTGACTCAGGAGAGGTTGATCAAGTACCGGCTGCTGGGCAGCATGCCCTTACCAGTAGTCTGGTTCTGCCTTCCATCTTGTTCATCTGGAGCGTGAGCCGGCTGCTCCAAACAGAGAACAGAAGTCAAGACAACTGTGGGGAAACCTTGCAGAGAGCATTAGGGACCTGCAGCAGAATTATAGTTCAGCTGAAGATTTGAATGCTCAGGAAGAAATTACAGAACATACAGACACAAATGAATTATTTTCTGTGTATTTTTCAGGGCTGGGGAGACTTGAATGTCTGGAATGAAACCCTATCTATTGTCTGTTCACAGGCGCGGTGGAGCCGTAACTCAGGAAAATGGTGAACAAAACATTAATTGATAATATGACTTGGTAATTACAGTTAGACAATAAGCAAGATTCTTCTTTGTATTAAGCCACATGCCAATTGCACAAGCCTCTAGTTTGTTGGCATAGTGATGTCATCATAGAACGCAGAAAATATGATACTAGCGAGCAGCGAAGTGGCGTTTAAAGGTGCTACGTGTGATTTGCTATCACTACATTGCCAACATTAGCATCATCAGCTGTTTTACTTACCAGTTTGGAAAGCGATGCAAGTTCAGCATCAAAGACCTGTCTCCAACCCGGTGGAAACCAGCGCCAATGTGCTCTTGTTTTACTTCTATTTCTATTACATTTCTTCTACTGAAGTTAGCATGCTAAGCAGCTAGCACCATCTCATTCCATCTTGTAATACCAGTTTAAATAGCAATCACTGTAACATCAGTCACCCTCAGTCCAACATGGGAGGGATGAAGAAGGGCGCCCAGAGGCGTGTTCTAACCTGTCATGTAAGTGCAGCGGTGGCTGAGGCTCTTGGTAGGCAAGTTAATCCCATCGATTGGCTATGTGGCAGTAGCAAACTCCAACACCTTTATGGTCTGTATGGTTGAAACAAGTATATGATGTGTGTATTGTATGAAAGGGGCTGCTTATATGGTGACAAATAATTAGAGCCTCATGGACAAACATGGACTGAGCCACTCATAAATGTCCCCCACAGGCAACTTGGTGTTGGAATTAGCACAAAAATAAAAGTGGACACAAGCATATGTAAACACTAACAAAGCTATAATTCCATTCGGATGGATATATTGATGAACTTAGCTGTCAGTGGTATTGCTTTTATAACCCTTGTATTATGTTGTTAGCTGGGTGTGGTCCAGTGTTTGTTATCTGCTGACCAATACCATCCAAATTATGTAGATCACTAGTCATTTCATGACTGTGTTAGAATCTGTTGCCCTCAGTATAAGAGTAAAAAGAAAAGGAATGCAGTAATTGCAGGTGGTGTGTTGAGGGTCAATCATCCTTAGACAGTGAGCAGCTGAGAAAAGAATGACAAAACAGAACCTTAGATGCATTTAATGGTCTATCAAGATTTTGCAACACCAAGTCATTTAACCTTTCTTCAGGCAGTGTTAATTTCCCAAGCATGTTTAATCAAGTGCTATCGATCGCATGAATTGGGTCTGTATTAATTGAACTTGTCCAAAAGCCATAATCCACCTGGTCACCGTGTGGCTCGTCTGCCCAGGAGAGGTTATCATCAGGATCAGAGCTGAATGGTAATGAGGTGTATAGGCACAAGAGATAATGCCAAATGCGTGTGTGTATGTGTCTGTATGTGTGTGTGTGTGTGCGTGCATGTATGAGTTTGGAATGTTATTGATGTCACCACCTACTATGGACCACACCATTGTTCCACTAACACAATTTGTCCTCCTCCTTGCTTTCCTTTGTTTGTTTTACTTTTATTAATCCTTTGTGATTTACAAAATCTGCTCATAGTTACATTAAAGAACTCTCAATTTAGTTAAGCTGTTACTGTATAATAATCAGGTATGTGTATGTAATATTAACAATGAAATTACTTCTCTGCTCTCTCAACGTGTTTCAATTTGTTGTTTTTGGTTTCTATGGGTACAAATATGGTTTTGATTTGTTCTACGCTCTCATCACCATCTTTTCAGCAGCAGCAACACTCTGTTTTCAACAAAAAGCTCTGTCAAACCACATACACTACCAAAGCGGCAGGCAGACAAACTTAGTGACTAGCTGGTGACAAAGTGGAACATTTAGCAGCTGAAGAGCCACATGTTATATGTCAGTGTTGTTTCCTGCTTATTTTAATGGCCAGTAACCATAGTTAATAGGGGTAGGATTACAGTTAGTTTTGAGGTGTGCAGCGGCTGTAGTGATATTACAGACAAGACTCCAGGAAGTAAATGTGCAATGATTTAGTGTCAAGGATGATACTGTAGAATAGTACACAGTCTTATCACTGGGCTGGAGTTTAAACAGTTTGAGCCCTGTGGCATCAGCAGGGAGGTGTATTGACCACATACATACAATACAATATACAAGAGGGAGAGAGGCAAAACATAACACAGTGATTTTTCAGTCAGTTAGTTGTGGAACATTTATTATAATGAACAAAGCTGTCGCCTGCTGTCTTAAATTAAAGACTTTTTACAAGTAAGTATGCCAGTCCTTCCTTTGCAAGAACATTACTGATATTTTTGTAGTTTTATCTGTTAGATGATCCTGGTTGATCCACTGTTGACCTTCTGGAAGCCTGTCCTTTATTGAATTAATGGCTGAGAAGCATTTTCATCTCCAGGCTTTGGTCACTGCAAAGCTCTCTTTTCTCAACACAGCGACAAATATATCTCTCTCTCTTTCTCTTCTCTCTCTGTTCTTATTGGTTCACACACAGACACACACGCATAGACAATACTACCATTACATGACTGAAATTTGATAAGGTGTCCTGGGGCTGGGGCACAAATCAGCTCCATCCATCACGGCTTTAGCACATCACACATTAGCTTGACAACAAACAGAGAGAGACAAGAAGGAGGAAATTCTTAGGCAGCTGAGGAGGGAGAGCAAGAGTATTAAAACATGGGAGAGAGAGAGAGGGAGGATGGAGGAACAGAATAAAAAAAACAAGAGGCGGGGGCATCAACCTTTTCTAATCAATAACATCCATTTCCCAGGCTGTATTTATTGCGAGGTATGGCTGTTGCATTACCAAGCAGGCATCTGATCCCCTATTAAAATATCACAACTTCAATCCAGACCAGCCATTCATCTTCATTTTAACAAGCGTCAACTTTTGTAATACTGCTTTATACACCCTCTTTGCCACCGTTAGAATGAATATGTCAGGACAATAGCGCCTGGCACCTGCATACGAGACATTCTCACAGAAGGCATTTCACTTATTGTTACACTGCACAATTCAGACAGGTGATCCATGAAATTGATTTGTGATACAGTGAATTTACAATTGTAACTCACAAGCTTATGACAGTGATTACAAGAGAGAGGTTTAAAGTATGCATGACTGTGAAATAAAAAGAAGGACAAGAAAAAGTGGTAAAAAACTCTTTTAATGCAGGGCTTTCAGAAAGTGTAGAGTGTGCTGTCATCACATTAAAATGTGTAACACACACAAATGGGTTTATGTATGTGTTTATGTGCTGTAATGATGCACAATCAGCTTAAAAATCAGATTCTGTTACACACATGACACTATGTGTCTCTCTATGCATATCACTCACAAAATATACCTAGACTGACAGCTGACCTTATCAGCAGAAAGCAGGAACTAATTTGCGTGATAATCGGTCTGGGGAAAAACATGTAAAACACACAAATTGGCTCTCCTCTTTCTCTCTCACCCTCCTGCTTTTTTCTCTTTTGGTCTCCTTTCTTCCCTCCTCTTTCCCTGTCTGTCTGTCATGGGTCACTGGGTCATTAAATCCGTCTGACTGTGTATCAAGGAAAAAGACCAGCATAATGTCATTGCTGACTCACTGCCATTTCCCACAATTCTCACTGGCTCTCCGTCAATAGACTCTTGTGTGCGAGAAAAGCCAAAGAAAGGTGCTTTGCATTGGTTTGCCTCGGTGAGTTTCGTTCCGAAATAACTTCTTTTGGTTTTTTTTTTCTTTTCTCTCCATTTGGCCTTCCAGATTGGACTGGATCAATCCAGAAACGTGACTTTGCATTTTATTGTGGGCAAAGTAGGAGCTTTTTTGGAAAGCGATGATGGCGTGGTACCTGCTCCAGATGCAGTCAGGGGCACGGGTCAGTATAGCTGATCAAAGCGGCTATTGTTGTGTGAAACTTATGGTCATTTGTGAGACAAGTTGCAATTATACAGTATATTTATATAAATTATGAATAGAATTTTTGGCAGAATTTCAGTAAAGGTTAATAGGTGGCACTGGTGAGCTGTTCAGTCTTTAATTTATGCTGTTGTTTTGTCTAAAAACATAAAACAGAGAATACGCAGAAGAGCACAACTTCATCTTGAGCTTGAAAACTTGTGTTAAGACACTATTTAGGTAATAATGAAGCAGGAGGGGACAGAATGTTTTCTTCAGCAGAGACTCATAAAGTAACAGGACTGTTTCTGCCTTTACTTCTGCTTGAATGTTGCTTCCAGTGTAATTTGCCATCTGGAAAAAGAGGCGTAGCTGTTTAATGATGTTGGTATCTACATTTACATGGTTCTCAGCAGGCGTTGGTGACATGGTGATTAACATAGCTGCCTTCCAAACAGTTGACCTGGGTTCGATTCAGCCCGCTTTCTTTGACAGATTTCCCTCACTGGATCAATAAAGTATATGTTTAGGTGTTGCAGTGCAGATGGAGATAGTGTATAGGGCCGAAAAATGCTTGTATGGATACATATTTTATCATTCATAAACCGTGTTCTTGATATAGTTTGGACATGTCAGAGGCAGGAAGAAAAGAAAAGAAAATTTTGTGTGGGAAAGGTCTAATGTCATCTCATTTGTCTGTCTTTTCCTCTCTTCCTCTCTCATAGCATCTTGTCGCTCTGTGCTCTGATCTGTGGAGCCGTGACAGGGGGCCTGACCCTCAAACTATGTCTCCGCCTTCAAACACTGGGCAGGCCGGCCTGCTACAATTGGGGAGGTGGCGCACAGGATTATATGCATGTAGACACACACGCATGCACACACCTACACACCCAAGTTACTCATTGTGCCCAGGATGTCTCAACTCTCGTCCTTTGGGTCTCCCTGAGATGTCATCTACTCAGCAGCTGCTAACGGTCCATTTCAGCCTCTAGCCTGCCTGGGGCCAGTAGCCTTACAGTGGAGTACTAATGATCTCTGACCAACTGATTATTGTCTCTCATACTCCAACCATCCATCTCTCCACATGTTCCTCACATATATCACTATATCTACCTCATTTACCTTTTCCCTCTCCCTTTACAGTTGCATCTCTGTCAGTACCTGCCAGTTTAGTATTCTGTTTGCAAACACGTCTGTAATTGGACACATGGCTGTGCATTTGCAGCTAGACACATCTTTGTAAACCCAGTGTCCATTAACATTGTGTTTACTGTCTGTATCATTAAGAACACTTGAGCGTGTGTGTCTAGTAAAGATAGGACATAAACTGAAGTGATGTGAGCGCGGTCAGACTCACATTTATTCTCTGTTCTATTTCCATGGCTGCCTGGGAGCCTAAAGCCTTCATAAAATTACACTGTTATTTGGGTCAAACCTCTATTTAGTAAGCACATGGCTGATTTAGAGGCCCTCAACTGCCTGCCCTTAGCTCTGTATTTGTGCTCTCTGGCGTACATAACCACACCTGCGTCACGCAAACCTTACACCGCTCTGTTGATAATGGAAATAAACAGTAAACATTCATTCATATCACAGAGAGAGATGACAAAGATAGAGACTGAAAGAGGGCTCAAATGGTTTTCATTTTCGACAAGACCACAAGTAGAGTTTGGTCAACGCACACATACTATTTTAATGACCCATCTTGTGGCCGTTGACACTCAGCTATCACAGTGTGTGTGCTTTACTGCAGCTGTGGATAGTGTCGGTGTGTGCGTATGTTGGTGTGCCTCCAAAAGTTTTGTTAGTTTTCCACGACATTTTACGAGCCATGTGATTGTGGTTTTACACTACAAAACCAACCAATGTTTTTTTCTCTTGAACTTGTAAATTTTAGCTGTCCTGCTGCTTTTCCCAGTACACTTTCTATGTTTATTTTGTGGGTTCTCCCCAAGAAGTCCAACTACATGTTTGTGCATTCATTTTCTGTATAAGGTTTGGAAAAGTTTTGTTGCAGCAGTCAGTACACAAAACCCAGATAATATTGCTGTATTAAGCTATTGTAATTTTCATATTAAAACTACGTTGTATAACTGCATATCTGATGGATCACACTTGAATTACCACTGGCAGCAGAAATGTGGCTAAAGGTCTAGCCGCTAGCAGCTGGAGACACAGTGACACTTTGAGCCCTTGGTCATTATTTTGGGTATTCCAGTCACAAACCAGAAGAGGTAAAATTTTGATGATGATGGAAGGGGAGGCGTCAGGGGATGTTTTCAGACTGAACCAAGTGGAGGACTGGCTAATAATTCACAGGTCTTGAGGTGTGAAAACACCAAAAACCCACCAGACAAACTCAGTAATTCTTAGTTGTCACAATTAAACATTATTTTCTTCTTCAACCAACGCGGCAAATATAATCATTTCCATTTACACTGCAGTTTAGCGCTGACAGACAGGTGCATTTTCAAAAAGCATCTCATGTCTTCA
The DNA here is from genome assembly GCA_033238685.1 of Lates japonicus. Taxonomy (NCBI): domain Eukaryota; kingdom Metazoa; phylum Chordata; class Actinopteri; family Centropomidae; genus Lates; species Lates japonicus. The sequence goes on along the minus strand of BRZM01000718.1, from coordinate 129,311 downwards.
TTTATTAGTTACACTCAATAAGAAACAAACTAATGAACATCATTGCTGAAATCTAATGAATATTTACAAGTGCCTCAGATGGTCATATAGAAATGCATATAGTACTAATGTCCTGGATGGGTTGTTGTTATATTTGCCCCCTCATAAAAAAACCTAATCAACAACTCATTGACAAGTCTGTCACACCGCTGGTGATCCCTCATTTAATCCTCCTCTAATTCCTTTGTTTGTCACAGGCAAGTCAGCATGGGCTACTTATTTATATGTGAAGGGTTTTAAGCTGCACAAGTCCACTGTCTGAAGTCTCTCCATTTTTTTCTGCCTGATGTAGACTTTCACCCTCATTGCCTGTAATTTCCCAAAACACACCCACACAGAGATACGAAGCAAGCAGCGCACCATGCTCCGTTGTCATCATCACTAGTCATGTCCCCAGGGCCACCAATCAGTACCAAACAGACATGCCCACTTGTCAATGGCAGCCATTATGAATTACAAACTGGCTAGAGGAAGGAGGAGTGGATCTGGGGAGGAAAACACCATACTAAGTAAAGGTGGTCTTAATAGTAGGAAAAACAGCATGAGTATTGAATCCCATACCAGACCCTCTCAGCCTTTATGAATCCTTTGTATGTTTCAACAATCAAAAGCTCAGACATAATAATACCAGAATAATACCACAACATGGAGGAATTTCTAATTTATGACCTATACAGTGTGGTTTCCTAAGTCTAATGATGTTTCTTTTGAGACTTTCAGTTTCAGAGTCAGTCAACCCACCACTAAAATGTTCTGCGCTTTCCATTTAAAATTCTGGAAAAATTAAAGACCACCCGATATCTTTGGATATCATATCACAGTGGACTGCCAAACATTTTCTTGAGGCATCATAGCCTGCTAGAAATAAAGAAATGGGGTTTTCTCCCAAAGATAATGATGGTTCAAATCATCTTTTGGCGAGGAAAGTTTTATGGGTATGATTTATTTAGTTGGCATTTTGAAGATGGAGTACATATAGATTGTGTAATTTTTTTTTTTGCAGATACATTTTCAGGATGTTTTAAAGTAAATTTTTGACTTTGAAAATAGTGGCTTAGAAAATCTACAGTTTCTGCTGTTTTTTTTTTAATTACAGTCCATTTACACATTTCGTACAGGCAATTTCACATAAGGTTTTGGCTCTGGCTCAGGAGTTAGCAACTTCTCTTGTCTATATGTGGAGTATCCTTGACCAAAACACCTGCCCTATTATTGTGTACGTCCCCATGTGCCATAAAGCAATGACCCATCAGTACATGGACACAGGACCTCTAGGGGTGTCCACACATTTGGCAGTGGATCCCTTTGGGTCCTGTATGGGTCATAGAGTAGGAGCTCCATGGGATTTGGGGTTTGAGCTGAGTCAGCACTTTTGGCTTTTGTCATGTTCCTCAAAGCCATTTCTGAACAATTCTTGGTGTGGCCGGGCACTGTCCTGGCAAGGGCTGCAGCTGCCATTGGGAGTGCTGTTGCCATGTGGGGTTTTGCTTGGTCTCCAGCAATGTTTGGGTGGGTGGAAATGCGTGTCAAAAGTAACATCAGATGAATGCCAAGACCCAAGGTTTCCAACAGAACATTGCAGGGATGAGCAATGTTATTCACTTCATCTGTCAGTATGTGCATTTCAGTTTTGCCTTCAACCTACAAGAAGATCTATAACAGCGGGCGCCAGTTATTCTACTATCTAACAAAACCATATTGTATCGTATATACTGGATCTGTATTTCTATCTACAACAATTGTGCTGCTGCAGTTGGTGTTGTGTATGCCTGTTGCTTCATATCACCTTTAGATTGAAAGCAGAAAAAAAAGCACTGTAGCCAATGATGAAGAGAAAGAATAGGATGATTAAAGGGCATACATGCAGGCTGATGTATGCAGAATACAACCATATTGTTTTGATGCTTTGATGTTACAGAAAACTGCCAATATGAAACCACAGAAACATCTATTTTCTGAAACAAGGCATTACAGCATACCCTGAGACAACCACATTTCTGATGAGCTACATAATGTACATGTTGGTTGAGCCTCTGCGTTTCTTACCTACTTTTTGGTTTGAAAATGTTTCCTATGGATCCACAGCATTAAAGCAGCCAACCTCAGCACATACTGTAGAGAGGTCGCTGTGGTCTCTAGACTCTTCCTGTACCATCAGATCATATTGATGGCACTTGAAGAGCTACGTTTACGATTATACAGGATAGGAGACACACATAAACCGTGATGTGTACAAAACACTCATGTCTCTCTCGCACATACACATGTACACACAGGCTTAGCCAGGCGCGGAAATCATGCAACCTACTGCAATCAGCGCTGTCCTCACAGGTTCGCAGGTTTTCTAAAACTAGGCCCGTATATTTCTGTGTAGGAGGAGGACATTAGCCGTATGATTACTCTCTCAAATAAAAAATCTTCTCAGCTATCACCCCATGTGAGTCACTGGGCCCTGGGGAAAGATATATACAGCCCATATGTATCAGTTTGTATAATTATAGACCAGCAGATGTGGTCTCCTTTACATTGGCTCTAAATTTGAATTTACTGTCATTTTTCCTCCGCCGATAGACATAGCCACCGTTGGAGTGAGGTGAGTTTGTCTTTGGTCAGAGTCCCTCTTGCAGGTCATCCAATAGCAGTTCAGCATATCATGTCTACCAGGCATTAAACAGTGATTCCACATCTCTGTAAGGGATTATGTGGTCAATATTATCTCAGTCCTCAAACCCATCCAGTTTTTACCTTTTTTCAACCTCAAACATTATTTATTTCTCCTCTCTATTCTGTTCATCCTCCTATCTGCCTCTGCTCCATTTCGAAATCTGTTGCTGATTGTGGGTGGTGACAGCTATCGAGCAGTCCTTTGGGCAGTATTCTTGCTGATTCACTTTGTCTATTTACCTATTTGACTTGGGTCAAGTAGCATTTGGGAAATGCTACAGTCTTTAGCTTATTTGGTGCCAAAACCATGGATGGATTATGAGACAATAGGCCCCTAGGCACAGTCAACTTAGTCATTTTGTGTTTTCTTTATTGACAGTTGTGTTTTTTTTTCTCAGTCGTTTTTGTCTCTTTGTCCTGTTTTGTGTGTTTATTTATTTATTTTTAAATATTTTTTTAAATTTAAATTGAGATTTATACTCCTGCTGAATGGCGTGTTGGACTCCCCACCACCTTTCCAGTTTTGGACTGTGTCTAGACCATTTCTGTAACTTTCCAAATCGATGATCCAACTATTAACCACTTCATGCTGTGGTTTGGCCAGCTGTGTGAGAGGTGAGAGAGGAGAGCCAGGCATTGTACTTCTCTCTCTTGCACTCATTTTTCATTTGTTGCACAACTACGTTAGCAGCGAATTGTAATGTGAACAACTGAGAGTGAAACACTGAATGTCTTCCTGGAGAGAGACTGTCTAATCTCCATTTTTTAAATATCACATCTTTACCCTCTCTATCCACAGACGTGCCCACGTTGACTTCAACACTCTCCGAATACTTTTATCTTAAGAACTAGTTTTGAGACATAAACAAGCCCTTATTCATTTTATTGTCAATTTATTGTCACTTTGCATCTATTTTTATTGTTGTGTCTCTTTATTTGTTGTTTTTTTTGTTTCTTTGTAGTTGTTTTGTGTCTCTTTGGTCAGTTGCTTTTCTTTTGGTTGTTTATGTCTCTTTGTAGTTATTTTGTGTCTGTTTCCAGTGACATTTTGCAGGTGTACCAGAACTTTGGTGCTGCACCTGAACTTATCAAAGTTTCCTGCCACAGCAGAACTGCACTTACCTTCCTCTGAACAGATGTTATACAAGATACTACAGGATACTTTACAAAATGTTACAGAAAACCAGGAATTATATTTTCACAAGCAAATTGGATTAGATTTGATCGGGATCTGACCCTTGCACCTGGGTCTGGTAGGCGCCTCCTCAGTATTTCATCCATACCAACAACAAAAGCATGTTTGATTTATCACTGATTTGAACCATACTGATGGAATAAACTCCACCATCTGGTGTTCAGTTGACTTTTCTGACAAATGCCAGGAATTATTTCCCATACAATCAGACCAAAGGTGTGTTATCTTTACCCGTCGTTTTACCATTCTTCCACCTTTTCTCTATTATCTGTCCCAACAGAAAATTGCATGGATCAAAATCTGATTCTGTCAACATCCATTTTCCCAGTCACCGCAAACGCCAAGAACACACACACACACAGAGCCGACACAGACATACACCCAGGGTGGCGTCTCATTCCTGTGTGGCTGATGAGCAGGCATGATGGGAGTGAGGGCGTAGCAATGTGATTTATAGAGGCCGGGCTCACTTTTCCAAATTCAATCAGGAACTTTGATTACTGATGAAAGTTGGGACAGAAATCGCTTTGATAGCAAACTAAAACCTCATGAGACAGAGGGACGGCATTGCACATGTGTGCATGGACTGGAAACACTGAGCCTATCTGAAGCTTGGCCATATTTGATTACAGAGAGGACACCATAATGCAATCAAGAGCGACAAAGCAGGAACTCCAGCAAATTTAACCAATGACTGATGAAAGTCACCATCTGGTGCAGATTTTATCTACTTCTCTTTGTCTCCCTTTTAAATACTCACACTGCTCGCTCACTTTAATGTGAGCATCAGTTTTAGTCTCACAAGCGTACAGACACACACAGAGTCACCCACGTTAATGAACCAACACCGTTTCAACCACATGCACATATGGCTGGCCCCTGCGGTCATGGTGGCAGTTTGGTCTCTTGTGTTACTTTAATCTGTTGTTGCACATGAGGACACTCAAACCCACCTGACAGCATGACAGGTAGCCCAGTACTACCCCATGGGAGTGTGAATGTGTGTGTGTGTCATGGGGAGAGAGAGAGAGAGGAGAGAGAGGCGCATAGCATAGGAACAGAGAGAGAAGACAGAGGAGCAAGAGTGAGACAGTGCATGGCCATGTATGTGATACAAACATGACAGGCTCGTAGTCATAATGGCGCACTGAGTGTTCTCCATAGGGACTTGACCTTTTCACATGATGCCAATAACACTTCATAGATGAATCAATCGCCTAAGCCTTAGCTCCTGAAACCTCCATGTTATCCAGAGTAAATACGTGAGATGACATTCTTCCTGTTGAGACACCTGGAGATAAAAACCCAAAGTTATGGATTGGCCTTTAGCAGTGAGAGGAAACCCAGTGGTGATAGCAGTGAGACAGAAAGAGGCAATGGACCTCAAAGAGAGGGCTGCATGTGGGGAAAACCTTTGGATGGATGGTTGGATGGGTAGATGGATGAAGGTAGGGGAAATTACAAAGTTATGAGAGGAGGGAGATAATGGGGTATTCGAGGTCAGGGAACTAGCCACAACCTTTCTGTCTGCTCTGCACAGGATGGATAGGAAAGGGGAGAGAAAAAAATGGGGATGCATGAGGCCAGCAGAAAGATTAAGAGGAGGGCAGTGGGAGGAGATAGACACTGAGGAAATGGAGAACAGCCCTGATTTTTTTTGTATGTGTAACTGTGTGTGTATGTGAGTGTGTGTGTGTGTGTGTGAGAGAGAAAGGCAGAGAGCGGAGGGAGCGAGCGATAGGGGAATATGGACCCTAATATGATGGGCTAAATGAGGTGTAATGGCGGTAACATAGAGTGACAGCAACGGGGCCAGTGCATTAAGGGGTTAACCAAGGCCAGGAGTCGCTGACCTTCCCTCTCCCCTGAGACAGAATTATCTCTCGGTAAGGAACACACACACACACCACACACACACACTGATAATGAAGATGTGGTTTCAGACCGGTCATATTTTTGCCATTCAAGAATGTCATGATAGGAATTTCACCACCACTATCACCATTGAAGCAGAGCAGGGGACGAATGAGACTACCCTTGAATTTCCCAGTCATGCACTGATTTTCTGCAAGACTGGTCAGACGCTCATCAAAACAAAATTTGATACCTTCAGGCTTTGTTACACAGCAAAAAATAATTAAGTGAGGCTATATGCTGAATTTCAACCCATCAAGTTCTGAACTCCCAGTGTAACTGCTCTGTGGAATTGCGCAAGTGAATACATGGTGTATATCTGGTGTGTGTGTGTGTGTAATATGTGTGTGTCTGGGAGACAAAAAGAAAAATGCAGAGAATGTGCGAAAAGAAAACGACACTGCAGGCTTCAGGTGAGAAATTAGAAATATTAGCATATTTATTACAGCAACATGAAAGACATTAGAATGCCTACACCCTTTACAACAAGCAACGCAGAGGAAACTGGCATGGGGACAAATAAGCACTGTACGGTGGCCAAAGAAAGAGAGGAGGAGGAGGAGGAGGAGAGAAAGAGACAGAAGCTGGAAGTCTCAAATGAGAATCACTCATGAACATTTACAATACAGACCTGGTGAGAAATGGAGGACAGATGCCATATTTCAGTTCAAGCAAACCAACCCACATAGCTGACCTTGATAGCGTGAATAGTGGCAGAAACCTGGGTTTTTGAGAGTTGAAACCAAAGTGTGGGTATGACTTCTGTATTCTTAAAATTTTCTAAAATGGGAGAGTGTTGAACAAGCTTGCTCAAAAAAAGGAGAACATTTTCACAATTTTCTCATATATTTTGGGTGATACTTCATCTTGTTCTGGCCTTTTCTAGGAATTTTGTACATGAAACCAGTTATGCAATCAAAAATTTCACAATGTAACCCAATCCCATCCATAATTGTTTTCATCACCAAATATGTTATTACTAAAATAAATAAGAACCATATTGTCATTTTCTCCATCAACTTTTACAGGTGATCAGCTTCAAGATTTATTATAGTATTTATAGTATTTCAGAACAAAATGACTCTCTTCTGCGTAAAAAGTGAGGGTGCTATTGGAAGGGGACTCTGGGATGTTACAAAACCAGGGTGTTGATGTGAGGTCATCTTAAGAACACAGATAAATACTACCTGTACATACACTTTACTCTTAATATCTGCCTTTATAGGGCAACAGAAAAGAACAATAGCTCAGTAAATAAGGCATCTAAAAGGCCAGCGGTCACGGGTAGTCCGCTAGAGTGAAATCATAGAGTTAGTAAGAGTAGAATGAACAGTTTCAGACTATCTGAATGATATTTTTGTCTGTGGCTTATTTGACAAAACAGCAACATGGTTTGGCAAGGAGAAATTAATCTCTAGATCATGTTCTTTTAGCTGTCAATGTTTCTGTACACCTGTATTTAAACATGTTTTCCATGCCATTATTTAACCAATTCTGATAGAACAGGGTTAACAAAACACAAGTAACAAGCCATATTGTGCTGCTAAGTAGAACTGGAAATTTTCACTCTGCTACCCACTTTGGCTCCACCCCCTTAGTTACTGTTGCTAGGCCTGTCAAGCTTTCCATTCTAGCACAGCCCATACAGAATTTACAATAATAATGGTGGCCGATTTACGATTGAAATTAGTTTCTGGAACAGTGGCTGCTTGATTTCAGATGGACACAAATAAAAGAAGTCTCTTTTAAGTTTTTGCTGGCACCTGCTGACTTTACCAACACATTTTTGCACATTTTATGAGCTCTAGCTAGCTACTTAAGCTACAATTAGCTTGAATGAATGAATTGGTTGAAAATGCTGTCTCTGGCTTTCATTTTATGTTTCCAAATGACTCATTTTAAAACCAAAACCCCACAAAAAGAGTCTTTATACACTTGATGGCTACATACGTGATATTGTGCTGAAAGACTGATGCTAAAGTTGCATGTCCCAGGTAAAAAGTTAGCATCCCTTCTGATTGAAGATCCACATAGAAGACACAAAGAAACAACATTGTTTTTGTGTTGCTGTGTAGGGTTACTTGTCCACCTGTAACCTCACAAACTACTGTAAACTTGTAAATACTCTCAGCCAGACATGCTAACAGTTGTAGCATAAGTTAGAGCTGTTTAAGCCTTACACTTTTGCTCCTGTGTTTTTGGTTTGACATTACCCTCCAAACTCTTTGAAAGCTCTTACTCTTACAATAACTCCAAGCACACCACTTGAAATGCAAAGCTTGACAGGTCTGCCATGCCTTGGTACAATTGCTAAGCTACGATTGGACAATTACTGTTTTGGGGGAGGGGGTTTAATGAATGCTCAATTTTGTGTCAAAATTTTGTTTCAGGATTTTTCTCATCTCAACCTCACACCCTGCCTCCCTCCCTCACGGAAATAAGTATTTTCAAAAGTTATACTGTATGCTAAGACATACTTAAAATGTGCATGTAATTACTGTCTAAGGTGTGTACGCAAATTAAGCCAGTGTATCAATAGGGAAGTACATTCTACTCATTCTAACGCTATGGTAGAAACTGCAGTCACTGTCACCTGTCAATCAAAGCTGAAGCTTCGCACCATGCTACATTCCTTTGTTCAGACCAACGAATCACCTCCCTTCACTTTTCTCCTGTATGACCCGCCCCTGAACGAGTACTTCAGAAATCTCTTTTTCACAATAAAAGTACATCATAGTCATCATCATCGTTATCATTACAAACATTCTAACATTGGAAATCAACACTGTACATATTTTACACTATGATACAATCATATATACTGTACTTTATGCCACTGTTGGTCCTATAGGTCACATATATTAAAACTGGATTTGGGAATACACTAAAAGCAGGTTCAGTGCCATTAATGCAGTGCACGCAAGGAGGGTCCCATCATATCTAATCTTGCAGTTAATGTGATAAGCAGCAGATTTCCTTCTGATGTGGAAAAACTAACAAACCAATTTATTTGCTTTTTGTTGTAAACATTGATTTGTAAATTTACCTTATGGGTGTTGGTTTGAGACATGGGATTCTTGAAATAGGTTGGCATGACTGATTACAACAAAGTGGGACAGTAGGCTACAAGACACACAAATCATCTTGTTTCTTAGTAAAATTTACCCTCTCTTGGTGGCACAGCTGAAGTATTGCTCATATATTTCATCTTGCTGAATAAAAGTTATTCCGGTGCTCCTTTTCATCAGGCAAATATTTGGACAAAGCACTGTAGTGTGATGACTGACGCGTAACCATACAGCCATGAGGGCTGATGAAAGGAAAAGAATAGCAGAGTAATGAATTATTTATGTTGCCCAGATGGTCATTTCAGGGTTACTATGCACTTTGGCTGTGCTGGAAAAACAAGTCCTACGTTCTTAACAGGTCAACTCTATCATGACCTTTGCATCTTTGCTCTACACAAACACTGTAATTTCTTATCACACACCTGAAACATGGGAAAGCCAAACTCTTGGGCTGATATTCCCAACAACATCCTTTTTTTTTATGACAGCTGAACGAACCAGCATTGTTTTGGAATAGACCAGTTATAAAATGGGTAACAATTTCTGTGCTATCTCACCTTGAGCTGTTACTTTGCACTCCAGTTACATCATAGTGCAAGCAGACAAACAAAGCGTGCACTGGTCATGCTATGGAAGAATGTCTGGAAGTCGCTGAGGCACTTGTCCTGATACACTATTTAAACCCGTCTGCCTGCATCCTACAGGAGCAAACAAAATCTACATCCCTCTTTATCTCCAAGGGGTCCAGTTTTTCTCTCCTCACCCACATTCCTTATCATTCAGAATCTTGCCTTGTTCATTGGCTTTTCTGTATACAGAGCAATGGAAGGGGCCATACATGTACTAGGTAATAACTCCTATTAAGGTTGATGATATAAACCTCACCACCAATAAGCGTTAGGTCCATCTCTGATTTGCTGGTTAATATATAAACATATATCACATATACATATCTTCACATTGTACCCCAAACTCTTCCAAGGTGAAAACTTAAAACAAACAAAATGACAGTAAAAACCAACAACACACCTCACAGACAGTGATAGTAATTATATTCTAATTTGTTTTTGTCAAACTGCTTTTATTTAAAATCTTTTTCCTTCTTCTTCTTTGTTCAGCTGATATGATGTGAAATGATCTAAGGATGCTCTACATGTAGCAGCCTTGTTGTTGGACATGTCTCTCATTGCTCCATAATGGTGGTTGTGTTGCTGGGACTCTTGAGTTATAAAGCCGGTGCCCATCGAGGATGGGAAGATGAGTGAAAACTGCGAGAAGGTGGGAAGGTCAAAAGCGTCCATGTTGTCTCTCCATCTCAGTGTGTCTCAAAATCAATGGAGCACAGGTGTCCATTGCAGCTCCATTCAAGGGGTCAGAGGCTCTTCACAGGAGCATCCATTTGCTCTGTCTCACTGTTTTTATGTTGAAACTGTTATACTTGAATGATAGTCCCCTGGGTCTGCAGGCTCTGGACACTGGACAAATCTTCTTCTGGTGGCCGGCCAGAGACACCATCTTAGCCAATTCACTACAAGGAAGACAAATACAGACAAATAGGATTTATTTAAAAAGGTTATTTTGGGAGTAAAATCTACATTGTCCTTCAGAATGCCAAAGCAGCTACTGAGATTTTCTTGTCCAAGATAGCATGTGATACCTCTTTAATTCCAAATGACACTCAAGTGGAGATATAATACGTCTTTGCTGACAGTCTCTTGACCTTTTGAGCATTTCATTTAGCAGGATGAGACTCTGGCAAATCTGTACAACACTGATGTGAGGATTGAGTCAAACTGACGCCAGCACTGGAAGGTTGTCCCTTATACTGGCCATCTTGATGGCCTCCAACCCACTCATCACTGTACTCACTGAACTCTGGGGTGGGCAGGTCCCTCCCTGTGGATACAAAGCACACCCACAGCTCAGTGAAGTTTTCAGCCCTGTTGAGTGGCTAAATAACAGTTTCCGACTTGTGCTGAGGTCAGATTATTTGTCCTTGTTTATTAAATCGGCCCAATGTTAGAGCATTACATGATAATAAAACTGCTTGGGAGCACACTTGAGGAGCCAGTTAATGCTTATTCATGGTGCTGGATGTGGATTTGGACTGAATAGTTCATAACAGCCGCTTGTGACCGGACTTAAATCCACTGTGAAAAGAAAACATAAACCTAAACTTTAAACCTATCCATTAGTGGGTAAGTAAGATTGATTCATCCCTTGTGCTCCCTCAGCCCAAGCACACATGGTTTGAAACCTTTCGCACCATGGTTCCTTTGTTATGAATTGTTATAAATTATTTATAAATGATCTGTATGTCTATTCATTTGCATACTTAAACAATAAATACCTTGCCTTTACCACGACTAATTGGATCTGCACTTCTACATAATATCCTCTACAGACAGTGCATGTTGTTCATTCTTCCACAGTTCTGTGTTAAAGACTCTTCTTTCTGGTCACCCTGTTCATTCTGTCTGTAATGTGTGGTGCTTTTGGAAACTCTGATGTCCTTTCAGTTTTGCTGGGTTTTATGTCTTCCTGTCTCAGGGGCTGAAATATCTGCTGCACACTCTGTTTGCTGGGGTGGTTCAGAACATCAGTTAAGCCAACCTTAAGTGTAAAATGTAAATGTATAAAAATAATAATATTCTGTGGATGCAGCATATTACAGCTTGGGAGGCGGGGTGTCTAAACTGAATGTGAGACTATGGATATGGCGAGCACAAACCTTTATTTATATCTTGACAAATATTTGACACTGACAAATATTACCTTGCTGAATAAAGATAAGATATGTGATTTTGAAAAAAAGGCATTTCCTACTTTGCACAGTTTTTCAATTACTGTCAAAATGAATTTTGATGTAGATCTAAGAGGCACTGATTATATGTCTTCCAATGCGTGTACCATCCTATAATCTAATCCAATCATCTCAAGACTAGGTGCGTGTCTGTGAAAGTGTTAATTCACAACATTTAATTTATAGTTTTCTCCTACTGACCATGTGGGCTGTTGGCCAGCTCTGGGAAGCTAGCTGGGTTTCTGATAGGCTTGTCAGGATTGTGACAATCTGTCAAACTTTGGCCCTGTCACTGCGGCCTTCTCCCAACAGTCCAACATGAGCTAGTGCAGCACCACAGGACAGTCCATCAGACAGAGGCGGTAGCCCTCATCATGCTTTGATCACCTACAGGGGACAGGGCAGATGTGGATCTGTAATCCAATACACAAGAGAGGAAATAAAAGCGTCCAGGAAAATTCATTTCACAGTTAATAACTGAACTGGGGTTGTGGAAACATATAATGTAGTTAAAACATAGCTGAGACACTTGATGTAAAGTGTTGGTGGCTCACATCCTGGTTGGACATCTCCCAGTAGGGTCTCTCATGTAAATCACCTCCCACATGTGACGATACCATAACTCCACATCGCTGGCCGGTGAACTTCCTGTAGGCTATAGCCTCTGGGCCGTCCATCTGATGGGGATCTTCCTCCTGCAAATGGTTTGCATCACAGTCCTTTATTCTTGGCATAGCCAGATATGTCGTCCTGAACCTGATGTTTTTACCCTGTCTGTAATAGTGTAAATATTTAAAAGTTATTTTATGGAGCTGTTTCTGGCTGAGTGTTGTGATAATCAAGAAATTGGATCCGACAAAGCAAATTATAAGATGGTGCCTGCAGAGAAGCCACCAGTAACAGGCAGGTGAGATTATATACCAGCTCGTGAAACAGCCCACAACATAAAGCTGCTTTGCTTCAGCTTTCTCTTGCCATCAATTTCTCTTCTTCTCCCATCACTGCTCCTGCCTTTGTTGTCAATACACAGATCAAAAGTTCCATAAAGTCTGCTGTATAGACACAATAGGCGTCGAGATACTTCTCACTCTCTCTGTCTCTCGTCCTACACACAGACTGTACCTCTATAGAGGCTCAGTTCAGCTTTTTTAACATGGCTGGCTGCCTCTGCTGCCACCTAGCATTCCCCCCATCTCCGCTTGGTCAAAGTCAAATAGAAGACAAAACTGCCAAGTCACTCAGCACTGTACTTTCGTTCCACCACCCCTGTCACCCCTACCGTCTTCTTTTTTCCTCCTCTTAACTGCTCTCCTTGGTTCTTTCCCTGTCTTCTCTTATTCTCTCTCTCTCTCTCTCTCTCTCAGCCTCCCTAGATCTCAGTCTTATATGATATCCACTCCCTCTCTTCCCTGTCTTCCCATCTCCGCCTCGGCCTCTCCCTTTCCCTCCCCCCACCTCCTTCTGCAGCTCTCCATCTAAAGTCTCCTGACATCCAATTGGTGTGTGTGTGATTGCAATAGGTAGTCAGCGGCTGATACACTCCTCCCAGGAGCAGTACTCACTAATGCCATATTAAAATAACATCCCCAACACTTCCTATGAATATGAATAATGCCACCATCTCCTTGTAGGCATTTTAAGATGAGTTACTCGCAGTGGTTTAACTCACTGGCGTTTGAGTTCTTCATTCTCTAGGAGCTCTGTGAGAGGATAAGCGATGTTACAAAGACTTTTGGTTGACTATATATAGGCAAAAATATAAAGAGGAGGGTTGTGTGTGCATTTAATTTTGTGTGTAATGACCCATGTTTACAAAAGTAGTATATCTTATGTTTAAAATGCTGGTATTGAGAGGTAAATTACCCCCAATAAATTCGACTGGGCTCATTGAGTCAGGACTGTTTCTGTGGAATGAGGATGGACAGTTAGCTGGTAGAGGAGCTGCTAACACTGACTGGTTGGTCTTACCAGCCGTGGTCCATGTCTCCAAAACCACTGGAGCAAGGTTTAAGTGTACATTATGGTAGTTAATTGACAACACCTTCATGCGATATCTAAACAGACAGAATAACAGGTTTAGGACCACAGTAATAATAGCTGTGAGTCTAACTCAAAGTCTCCGCTTCATAGCCACTGGTTGATGTAGGAAATGCATGCTGGGATACTTGTTTGTTGCTTTGATAAACTGGGTTGAGTGAGAATAGTATTCGCTAGTAGGAACCCAAACTGGGACACAAGTCAAATTATATTTAGTCACTAATCAGGCCCTGTAGGGTCCCTTAACATGCTGCCCGGCTGTCAGGTTTGTGCATCTTTGCAGTATATCTGATACCCCAAGTGGACCCACTACCATGTCTGATCACTTGGTTTATCATAATAATCTCAAATGCGATATGTAAGGAAAGATGGTGTTTTATTTTCGCGGCTAATGTAAAATAAATACAGTTATGTTACAGGTGTATTTCTTAACGCTAGTTCTGGCTGTTTTTTTTGATCATCATATTAGAGCAGGTCTCTTCATTTGTGCTAATTTATACACATTTGGTTTAAGTGAGCATTGTACTTGACCTGTTTGGATCCAGAGCGATGTGTAGAGGACAATGGGAGGATGAACTTTAATTGGAGATGACATTTATTTAAGATGGTAACAGCCTGTGAAGTGTGTCTTACCCTTATGATGTAGGCAGCCTCCGGGTGCGTCCTCCAGAACCCGACTCAGACCAAAGTCCGACTGCCACCCAGGTTGCTGTTGACCAGGATATTTACGAGCTGCCGGGTCTCTGTGAGCAGCTAGCTCACTTATCCCACAGCCAGAGTACTTCATACACAAGGCGATGCAGCAGCATGCCGACCAACTGGATCACCCGTGAACTGGCGTGGCACTTCTGAGGGAGAAAGGAGAAAGATGGTGTACACAGGGCACAGTGTAAAATGCGACATTAAGCTGCAGCGGGCGGGCGATGATTAGTGCTGGGGCCTTCAACAACCTCAGCTGATGAAAGGTTCAAGCCAGGATTCAAAAGCGCCCGGCGGGCTAGCGGCAATCGCGCTTCTAGAGTGTCCTTCTGAATCCTTCCAGCCCTGCGCTTTGACCTTTTGACCCAGAGCAGGCGGTGAATTTCTCGCCGGGGATCAATGGAGGATCACAGAAAAATCCTGCTTGCAGAAGGGATTGGATCTGACAGAGCCGACAAAACTTCCCCTCTCTAACACTGACCGTGTGCGAGCAGAGCTCACTGGATTTCAATTTGAGCTGTCTTTGGCAGAGAGCAGGCCACCTGTTGATCGATGGTGATTCCAGCTCACCTTCCTCTATAATTATTTTACCCTGAAGTAGCGGTCCCGTTAAAAACCATCCATGTTATCGGTCACCCTCTCTCCCCTTTATATCATCTCTCCTTCCCTCTGTCTCTTTATTTCTGTCCATCCATCTCTGCCTCTGCTCAGTCTCTGTCTCAGAGAGAGAGAACTCATATTACTGATTCAGTCTCCATCTATCTATCTATCTTCCTTCATCTTTCTGCTGCATCTAGCACTTCCCCCGCACTCCCCTTCCTCTCTATCGTTCTCTCTCCCTCGGCAGCTGTGGAGTAAGTTAATTAACCCGGTGGTTTTGTAAGGATGCTGATTGATTGGACCTCTAACAAACCTACAGACTTCCTCTATCAATCACCCACCACATTGCCTTGCCAGGAAGGAGGGAGGAAGGGTGGGCAGGGCTTGAGAAGGGGAGACAAATGCAAGGGGCAGAGAGGTTGGAGCAAGGAGACAAATGAGAAAAGGTGGAAAATGAGACTTTTTGGCAAATTTTGGCATATTACTTTAAGTTTATGCCCAAAACTAAAAAAGGAGGAACTTGAAAAAAAAGGAAAGATGGAAGGATAAAATAGTGACTTCGAGGGAGGGCTGACAAAGCAGTGGTTTTGTTATTTCTGAGGAGAGCTACTTGATAAATGGTTGGCATAATTAAGAACATATGGATGAAAGACAGAAGCTTGGATGAGCTATAAAACCCATAAGTGATTACATAATTATATGTTGAGCCACCGTGGGTATACTGTGACCCTCATTTATTTTGTCTCTTAACACACAATATACATGTATTTGTACATCTAGGCTGTTAATGTGGTTGTGTGTGCACATGTGTGTGTTCAAGACATTATGCTTTAGCCTTTTTTTAATTTTAATCTTGTCAGATTTCATTTCATTTATTTCAGTGTTGCTGATGGCATTGGTGTCTATTTAGCGATGGGCCTATCATCTGAGCTTAATAGCTTTGGAGCACTATGATGATTTTACTGGCTGACAAACAACTCTGAATATGAATCAGGGGCTTTCAACGTGAACTTTAGGGGCTGGAACAATCATTATTCTAGATTATTGTAAAACTCAATTCGGCGCTGCTCGGCTAAATAAATACAGGCGTGTTTGTCGTATGAACAGGAATCATAAATCACACATTTATATTTCACATAATTAAATCCTTGTTTTGGTTGCACCTCCCATTAAACAAGGAGCCTTTCTTAATATTATTATGTAAATGACATTTAAGAAATGCCTCAAAGCCTCTATCAACTTTGAGACTTTTGCCAAATAAATTTTCTTTTCACCAACATCATTTGGAGGAAGCGATCAGCATAAAAATGTCTGTGGGTACCTCTACTGACTGAATTACTCTGTTCATTCATGATGATGTTTGTTTCACGTCTCAGTGTTTTCCTCAGTTGCTACCTTGACACTTAACCAATATTATGACTTGTGGCCGTACATTCGTTTTAGAAGTGAACTGTTTTATTTTTCGTATTCACTCTAATGGAGCAAATATTGCACACAATACAATACTCTTTCTCTTTGTTTATTGCCCAGTTGTTGGCTCCTGAATATGGACACTAAATTGCATTTCATAGATCAGTATCAGGCATCATGTGATGAAATTGTCAGGAGGCAGGCATCTGACTGAATGTTTCTCATCTGCTCTCTGTCATATGTACTAAAGAAAAAGTTCGGTGTCTGTGTCTATGTACTGGGTATATATCAGTATGTAACTCTACTGTATATGAATGTTTACGAAACTAGAATTATAGTTCTTCTCAACCTGACAATTATTCTTTATATTTACTGTACTGTGCATGACAATGCACTCCATTTCTTTATATTACCAAACTGCACATTTATGAACATTAGACATTCCCCTCTTTATGTGATGAGTTCATATGAAAATGGGTTTAATCACTTCAAACTTTGATCAGCTGAGACGGTGTTGTTAATTTTTTAAAGATATGTGTTAACTTACGTCTTTGATGGACTGAACTTAAGTCCTTGACAAACTTTGTTAAAGTTTATTTCAGTCACTTGTCTGTCATTTTAAAAGTGTGCCCTCGAGTTCGGCGGTTTGGGGGATTTGAACTCTTCTAATTCAAACATAACAGCTGAGACATCATTTTGCAAAACGCTACTTAAGACTTGTGGCCCTGAACTCCATAGGCGGATGCAAGCGTATGTTCCCTCCAACTGGTCGTGACTCACCTTGAGGAAGAGGAGTGTCAGAGATCCGTTCCATGAACTCCGTTATGATCATCACTGCAAGCTTCCGGAGAGACGCAACGAGGCAGCTGTTGGTTGGAGCAGTTACACAAGAGAAGGCTCAAACTATAAGAGAGCCCGAGGACAGCAATTAAGGGCAGTGGAATTCGGCTGTGACTCACAGCACCCTATCTAGCCATCACCTCTCTCGGGGATATCATGGCATGTCGTGATCAGTCACACTGACAGCTTCTAATCAGCCCTCTCCATAAAAGCCAGGAGATAATAGAATGGACCAATCCACCAGAATGCGTGTGTTGGGGTGTGTGTGTGTGTGTGTGTGTGTGTGTGTGTGTGTGTGTGTGTAAGGAGGCCTCCTGAGATCTCATGAATACTAATCAGCCTCAAGGGGAAGGGGGTTGTGTTTGGATCGCTGTGCACCTGCACCTGCACGAGTGTGTGTTTGCGTGCGCGTGTGTGATGAAGGGGTGGTTGACTGACAGGGCCACGTGCACTATGGTCCCCTGCATGGCATCTGGTGGGGGCTTACAAATGATTAACAAAGTACCTGCAATCACATGCACGCACACACACACACAAACATATACACACTCACTCATTCACGTGCACCAAGAACAGCAGTTGTCCCTGTTTTACAGGGTTCTCCCTGGGTACCACCCCCTACAACTGAGCTCTGCCAATAACAAACAAACACGCAATGTGCAGTTACAAATGATGGTGTGTGTGTGTGTGTCTGTGTGTATGGGGCTTGTAAACACAGACTATGTCAGCTGTGATGAATAGGTCACATTTCCCCAATCAGACCTCAGAGATGCTGGGAAAAAACCTGGGGGAGAGATAAAGACAGCACAACTGAAGAAGTGGAGGCAGAAGTTTTCTTATAGAATGTGCTGTCTAATGTTTTCTAATGTTAATGTTAAAGTAATGTAGTATTTATTGCAACTTTACTCTGTTTATATATTTGCCTTGGGAGTGTGTAATTGATTAAAACATCATAAAGCCTCATTTGGTAAAACTGAATAAGAAAGAGGGAGTAAAGATGGATGAAAGAGAGAAAAAGTTTAAAATGACAGATAAATACAAATGTGCAGTGAGTAGAGAGTGTGTTGGAAGATAAGGAGGGGAGGAGGAAGAAAGTAGGATCAGAGAAGATGAGGAAATAAAGGGATGAGGAGGGGTCAAAAGCTTGTCATGGAAAGGCAGGAACACCACCACCGAGGCCTACAGTGAGATTGTAGGTAAAGACAGCAATACATCAGCTTAAATGAATTCACTATCTCACTGCAACAAACACACACATAAAGGGACACACACACAAACAGAGTCGCCTGGTCTCTGGTGGTGGTGTCTTCTTTGACAGTAACATTAGTCTCAGGGATAAAAGTGAAAGAGAATTGGATTTTCTTCTGCTGGGGGTGAGGACTGCTGCTCACATTTATCTCCACACGGGGCCTGTGTTGTGTGCGGTGTATCGCTCTGTGTGTGTGTGTGTGTGTGTGTGTGATAGAGAGAGAGAAAGAGAGAGAGAGAGAGAGCTGGTTTCAGGGCACGGCAAGTGGGGAGGGATGTCACGATGATGACCGTGAGTTCCAACTCTGATCAGAGGCAGAGAATGTATGTGTGCTTTTGTGTTTGTGTGTGTTTGTCACAGCAGCAGATAAAACAATTGATGGGACTGATTCTGACTGAAAGGAGGTCTGACTCTTCACAGCCTTTCTAGGAAATGTGTGTGTGTGTGTGTGTGTGTGTGTGTTGTTGTTCAGGTGTGCATGAGTGTGTGTGTTTAATTGTGTGTCAGATTGTAGTCCCCATGAATGGGAATACATATATGTTATTCTGTGTGTACCCATACAGAACAGACAGGCATAAATGTGATATTCTACAAAGTAGACAGCCATGAAATGGAAAAGAGCTGGGAAAAAACTACCTCTGAAAACCAATTATGTGTTGGAGTGTGTGTTTGTGTGTGTGCGAGACGTAAGCCCATGTAGGAAGGAGAATATTACCTTCAGGCCCACGTTGTTAGATGAGGTCAAGAGTGAAAGCACAATGAAACGCATTCATCCTCTTGTCTCAGCTTAGAGGACCATGTGAGCCTGGCACCTAGCAACACAAACACTTACACACACACACACACACACACACACACACACACACACACACACACACACACACACACACTATCACTAGCAATCATCTGGACACCTGCCATACAGAATAATCCCTGCAACTCTGAAAGATAACAGAAGTTATCAATAAAACCGACCACACGCACTCACACGCTGTTTATTAGCTCATTCTGTCTCTTTATGTCAGGTGCCAGCCCAATCACACACACACACACACACACACACACACACACACACTCAACAGCACAATGAATCCCTTTCACTTCTTGTTGCAACTTCACCACACATGACCCACACTTTAAACGCACACACACACACACACTTGCAAGATGGAGCCACTCTAGCTCATCGTGGAGCTCCTCTCCGCCAAACATTAGCCTGCGCTCCTCAATTTCCTCCTGAAAGCACATAATTAACTAATCACATTCATATTCATTCGAATGCATTGCCTTTCATCGCCTTCAGAAATAACACAGCCGTTTGTGGAGCTAAAAACACTTCCATGTATTGGTGTGTGTGTGTGTGTGTGTAGATTGGGTATTGATGTTCTGCCAGGTGGAGTGTGTTATGGAATGGATCAGAGAGGAGTTTGCTCCTTTTTACAGCTCTTCATTAAGAGAAAGTAGAAAGTGTTGTTCCTGCTTTCCCCCGGATAAAGCCAGGATCATTTAGGCATCCCGATGTGCGTGTGTGTGTGTGAGTTGGTGAAGTGCTCTGTGTTTGTGTGTATGAAAGTGATAGAGACTACGTATATAGAGTATATCTGGTAAATTACATTACAAGAGGCTGTTTCTTTGTGATGTTGGTGTGAATGTGAGCGAAAGTGATAGACTCTGTATACATCTGGACAATTACATTATGAGTGGCTATCTGTGTGTGCGCCAGTGGGCCGCATTACCGCATTATTGAATGAGGCGGCCCGAGGTACAAACGAGAAAATGAAATAACTGCTGTATTGATTAATGTTAAGGGTCTGAACTAAATGATACAATGCTTTTAACACAGGACAGATCTCTGTTCTGGGAAGCGCCATGTGAGGATGCGGGGTGTGGCGGAGAAAGAGAGAGACAGAAACTCAATAACCTTATCTCCCCACCCCCCCAACACCCCACACCTCTTCGCTTTCTCATCTCCTCTCATTTCCTCACGTTTGTCTCTCTCAGCCGCCTCTCCTCTCATCTATCCGCCCCTCTTTTCCTCAAATCTCTCTGCGCATCTTTCCCTCCGTCGCCCTCATTTGTTCTCAAGCCCCATCTTCTCTCATTTCCTCGCTCTTGTACCCTATCTCATCCATCCATCCATCCCCCCTTCTCCCCTACATCCTGCACCCATCGCCACCTTTTCATGACTTTCCCCTCCTGTTTCTCCCCCGTCCTCATTTGTCTCCAGATCTGCATACATATTCAAAATGTGAATAATTTCAGATTACCCTATGGCAGGAAACATTGAAACACTTATTGTTCAGTGCACAAAGACACACAGTTAAAACTAATCACTAGTTTCTTCAAACAGAAGAGAAAGTCTGTGTGCGGTTTTGCCAGTTTTAACAGCACCTTTGTGGAGCAGCTCTTTTATGCGTGTGTGTGCACGCACGTGTGTGGGCTCTCTGTGTGTGTTGTGTGTCGTGGGCAGATGAGATGGAGCTCGGTAATTGAGGGTTTTCCAAATGAGCCGATTGTTGCAGCGATTGTAAAACACATAAAGGACGGATGGATAAGAGGGACGGGGGAGATAAGAAGGGAAGATAGGGTGGAGGGAGTGGGGGGGGGAGGGAACGAAGTGGCAGATTGCTGCACTTTCCTGATGTGCAGAGAGACAGATAGAGAAAAGAAAGATCTATCCCCCCACCCCTTTTCTGCATGTGGCGCTCTAATTAGCATGACAATAGCAACAATCAGGTGACAGACAGCAGAGTAGGTTATTAAAGTGGCACACGGCAGGGGCTGAAGGCTTATGAGGTTTTAAGCGGCGGGGACACATGCACACACACACACACACACACACACCAGAAATGAATGAAACAGGAAAATGCAGAAAGCCAAAGTAGGCATTCATGCACATACACAATACAAACTACAGCTATGCAAAATGTTAATTAATGTCAGCACAACCATTAGTACCCCGTCAACTGCCATCATCACTATGCCCCCCCACTCTACTACTACCAGGTTATGTTACCCCTACTACTACTGCTACTAATAGTACTTCTGTTATCACGCTGACATAGCTATATTTATAATATAAGTGCTACAACAAAGGCTACTATTGCACTTTTTCTGCTACATCGACAAGAACAAGAACGCCAATACTACTAGTGCCTACTAGCATTACGGCTTCCTGTGCTGTAATGCTGTAAAGCTAAAGTGATTACTCTGATTAAATAACTATTTTGATAATTGCACTGCACAGAAAGAGTCAAATGTGGACAAGGAAACAGAGGAAAACTCCATAGACTTTTTCCTGCTAAACTTCACACTTTATTGATCTGAATATATCTAGGTACATGGGAATAGGAACCATTTTTGTTGTGTGTGTGTGTGTGTGTTCATGTACTGTTAGAGGTACTGTACTGTTCCAGCTCTTCAAATGTGAAAATGTACCACTTGTCTTTGTCTCACGCGATAATAAACTGAATATCTTTGTTCGTCAGACAAGACAAAGGTCACCTTAGGCTTAAGGAAATTGTAAGAGGCATCTTTTACTGTTGTCTGTACAGGAACCTTGATGCTACAGCCAACAGCCAGTTACCTTAGCTTAGCATAAAGACAGGAGACAAGGGGAAACAGCTAGACTGGCTTTTGTCCTACCAACACCACTAAAGCTCAGTAACCAATATGTTATATTTTGTTTGTTTAAGCTGCCATACAAAAAACTGAAGTGTTAAAATGACAAATGGAGATTGGGGGCAGTTTGTGTACTGATTTTCTGAGTTTTACTGGCGATTTCTTTTTTTACCTTTGGACAATGACAGGCAACAGCAACTGTCTACCCTGGTTTCCAGTCTTTATGCTGAGCTAACCTTCATATTTATTGGACAGATATGAGAGAGGTTTTAGGTCTTTTCATTTAACACCTGAAAAAGTGAAATAGCATATTTCTCAAAATGTTGAACTGTTCCTTTAAGTTATTATCATACTTATAGTCTAATGTTCTCAAACTACAACTTTTGCTACAGTATCATTACTAATAAATTAATATTATTTCCCCTGCTTCTGCTAATTTATACTACAAGAGTTCCTTCCGCTACTTCTAACGCCTCTACTACTCCTACTACTGCTGATTCTACTACTGCTTAAACCTCGGCAAACCAATCCAACACACCTGAGCCCAGAGCAGTCAGGGTCAGCCTGCCTGATTAGACTGAGAGCGGTGTGAAGGGACCAGCTGGTGCTGAAGAAAAAGGCCTGAAGGAATTATTGACCCATCTCAACTCTCACCCTCCCTGCTCGCACATACACACCCTGGGCTGTGACCTGTGAAATTACTGCTCCAGTAGTGAGATTTGTTTCCGAGGGGCTCTATCAGCTCCTCAATGTGCCGTGAAGACAGGTGAGGAGAGAGACACAAAGAAACGCATGTTCAAGTAGACAGACACTCATTACAAGCGCGCACCAGAAAAACAACACGTACACGCAGATTTTTTTAAATTCACAGAGCGCAGGAAAGTAAAGAGCACCGTATTACATTAACGTAAGTTGCTTGTCAAACTAGTGTTCTGCTGTTTAGCCGCTTCTGCCGTCAACTGCTCTATTGTCCTATGCCACAAAATTTCAAGGATTTGGCAGTAATTCTTACATTTATTCTGGTAGTTTAAATCCAAGTACTGTGTGTGCCACTGAAAATAGAAAAGAAAGTGCCATAATTACATGTCTGCCCGTCAGAATAAAACAAACACATTTTATTTAGTTTGTCGTGGTAGTACTTCTACAAACTGCTTCAATCCTGCTAACGAAAGGACACAGTTATTACACATCAAGCGTTATTTAGACAATGAGAGACAGAGAGAGCCAGAGAGAGAATGACATAGTAAAAGGAAATGAATAAGAAATGCAGAGGGGTCTCATTCTTAATATGCATGCCGTTGAATATTCACGAGGCCAAAAAACACATCCAATTAACTTTATGAATTATTAATATTCATGATAAAAGCCTATGCATATGCATTTGCTCTTTTGTTGTTGTCCTAAGTGCCACTGAGCACCGGTGTGTGATGGACTGAAGATCTTTGTGTGTGTTTGTGTGACAGAGGGAGAAAGGGGGGTGGGGGGAGTGTGTGTGTGGGGGGGGGGGACCGAGGTTTAGTTGTCTGCTTGCATGTTTACAATTCTGTTTCTTTGTACCAACTGTGAAATCTTCCTTTCACTTGTCTGTAGATCTCTCACAAACATCTGCATAACAAGGTGTCAGACCAGAGCAGTGGTTCTGAGGAGCGTGAGTGTGAGGGGGGAGAGAGGGAAGAAGAGTGCAAGTCCATGCTAAGCCAGCTGATAATAAAACATATTTTAAGCATGAAAAGGTCATGTGTCCACACTAGCGTTTCTTTGTTGTTTGCCATCAGAAGTAGCAGAACATAGGGATTTGATTGCAGGTTACTAAGGCTATCTGTTAAATCAACATAAATACAGCGGTAGTGACAACACCTGTATTGAGTGATTCCCCTATTTTTGACGTTTTTCTAGTCTTACATCACAGTTTTACAAAAGCTCTATTTCTCAATTTACTTTATTTACTTTGGATATGATTTTTTAAAAAGAGTAGTTTGTGGGTGTGAAAAACACAGACTTACGTCACATGCTCAATGTTACGCTTTGTCGGGATTAACAGAGACCAGAAGTCATTCATTTCAGTGGAGGGTGAATGGAACCATATCATCAGTGCACTCACCAATAGGGAGTGGATGATGATTTTACTTGTTACTTGTTTTCACAGCAAAAAGCTTCAATCAGGGTCGATACTTGATGATGATTACAATGTAACGTGTTTTTCCAGTCGATTCTTTGCTGCTCATGATAACTAACAACTGGTAACTAATAACAAGCCAAGCTTTGCATTTTGGTCACATAGTACCTGTCTACTGTTGAGTCACAGAGGGTGGAGTTGCCTGGATAGAGCAAGGACTAGATTTCCCTCCATTTTTCTTTGTTTATTCCGTAAAGCAAAGAGCACCTCTGTTCTAGGGGTGGGGATTGCATCAACAAAAGCGGTCAGCCAAAACAGCCAAGCAAGCTGTGCGTGCTGCGTTTATGCGGATGTACTGTCGGACCAAAACCAACAGAGAAGGGATGAATATTCAAATTTAGCCGGCTTAGTGTTGACATACTCTGAGATTTAGTGAGACAAAGAGAAGGAGCACTAGACTGGGAGAAGATGGGGACTGACTGGACGAGATAGAGAGCGAGAAAAAAAGAGAGATGAACGGGGAGAAGATTAGATGGACAGTGACTGAGAGAGAAAGGAGGAGAGATAGGGATATAAGACGAGAGCAGGATAGATGGAGGGAGAGTGTGTGTGTGTGTGATTGAGAGAGCGAGGCCCAGCGATAACAAATCAGTGTATCTTGTTGAACCAGGCCTGTGTCTATCTCACCTACATGAACACATACTCTCTCTAATTGCCTAACACAATCATGTGAGGTAAACAGGTGGCTGTTTGAGAGGCGGGCAGTTGCCGCTCACATGCACACCACCATGCGTCATCGGTTTGTTACCATGGTAATGGAGCTTTTATCTGATCCAGGGTCACCCAACAACATCGCCAACAGCTCTGCTGTGCCTCACACAGGTATGTGACAGATACGCACTTACTACAGCACACATACAGAGAAGAGTGAGTGTGTGATTACACAACCAAGCCCATCATCCGCACACACACACACACACACACACACACACACACACACACACACAATGTAAAGTTTTTGTTCATCACTCACATCTCGTGACAACACCCTCCAGCCTGATGATGTTCGGATGGTCAAACTGCCCCATGATGGACGCCTCAGACAGGAAGTCCCTCCTCTGTTTGTCAGAATATCCCGCCTTCAGACTCTTGATGGCCACGTAGATCTCCCTCTTCCCCTGCACACGCAGCCGACCACTGCACACCTCCCCAAACTCTCCTACACACACACACACACAAAAGTTTTGATAAAACTATGAAACTTGCAGGGAAAAGATAAGAGCTTGTGCTGATGAATATCTGAGCTGTCTTATCTGTATTTTTTGAAAATTTTATAAAATCTAATATCAACTCTAAATGACATCCAGATTTTTTTTTCATGACCACAAGAATTTAATTTTACAGGTGATGCGTAGATGTTCATTGTTCAGTTGCCAAAAATGGAAGTTAGTCAGAACATGCAAATATGGCTCAAAGGAATCCCTAAAAACAAACCACAGTTTAAGTCATTTGAATTCACTCAAGTAAATTTTTACAGATTTTTTGACTTAATATAGCCCACTGCTTTTTTTACTGCCAACTCACCAGCTCCAATGACTCTCTCTATGCGAATATTGGAAGCATCAATCTCTTTGGCAAAGTCTCTGACTGCCTGGTTGGGGTCTTCGTAGGTGTGAGGGTGGATGTAGGTCCTACTGCCTGGAAGCTTAACTTCAGGAGCGGAAAAGTGGAGAGACAGGGAGAGAAAGAAAAATTAATGCTAAATGTATTGTAATTGTATGATTGTGCAATTATTTTAAAAGACAGTAACAGTTAACAGTATTAATAGTGCATTGAAGCAGTGAATAGCTGAAACCGACTCCTGCTCGGACATTTGTGCAGTGTGAAAGCGTGTTGAAATGTGAGCCTGAGCGTGGGTGCTCTGTTTGAGTGACATTACAGATTATTACATAATGAAACACATAACTACTTTGTTAGCAGTGGTGTTAAAATGACTCATAATTTTAACAGGAACCCATAAGGAGCTTCACTCTGCCAGCAAACATTTGTGCAAGAAAGTGTGAAACAATGTGGCTTATTCAGCTGAGAACGCTACAAAGTTAGAGACTCGTGTGTCTGTTATATACTGCAGCTCTAACTGTTTAAGCTCTTATGATACATCTGAGAGTATGTAAACAAAGTGTGAGTGTTGTGTGTGAATAAATAAACAGTCATTTTCAGGGTTTTGCCACTTTAGAGTGCTTTTGCTACTGGAGTGTTGTTTCGAACCGATAAAATATTCGTCTTCATGTCTGTTGTTTATAACCCTAACTACAGGCAGTGATGTGATTCATTGCAGGTGGGTGTGACGTTTGGTTTAAAGGCAAGTTATGTGTGCGTGCGCGGGGGGTGCTTGCATAAGCATAAACTTGCATTTAAAAATAAATGACTGAGTTTGAGAGGCAAAACAAAAACAAAGTGCACTACATTTGTATCCATCACAATGTAATGTTACTGAACTCAGTGATGAATTTCAGCACAGCGCATGATAACACAGTCACACATCCCCATTTTGATTGCAGCAAATGACAGAATTTCCATTCGTGTGGATGGATGTGTTTGCGTCTTTACCTCGGCCATGCTGGAACTGCATCTTCTCTTCATCAGGGTCCTGCTTGGCTTTGATATATCCACAGTGCCTGAAAAGAAATGCACAGCTGGATTATGATCCTGTATAGGCTGTTTGTTTTTCCAGCACAGAGACAGTACAGCTTTACAGCACATCTGTGGAAGATCACATACCCTTCAGTGCGTACGTGCATTTGCTTTATTGAATCTACAATATTTCCAGGAAAATCCCATACTGCTCTGTGCACAGCCAATAGGTGTGCGTATGAACAACTACTTCCTTTTGTCTCACGCCCCACACTTCTACGACAAGCCTGGAGGAAAAAAACAAAAACAAACTTCCTCTTTTTCCCTGTTTTTACTTGTCAATTCCACACTTCCCTCTAAGCTGTTATGCCTAAGGTTGAGTGTGTGTGTGTCACAGACGTCCCTATAGAGACAGATCTATGCATTTAAGCACTCCTTTCCTTCTCTATCTATGGACCCCTCTGGCCGTTAACCACCGCCTTTAACATTATCACGGGTCACACACACAAACACACGCGTCTGTGCCATCTATCCACCCCCTTGTGCACACACCTGCGTGGGTCAGTTCAATGATCAA
The DNA here is from genome assembly GCA_033238685.1 of Lates japonicus. Taxonomy (NCBI): domain Eukaryota; kingdom Metazoa; phylum Chordata; class Actinopteri; family Centropomidae; genus Lates; species Lates japonicus. Next base: position 101,845 of record BRZM01000718.1, on the reverse strand, counting down.
GGCACAATATTGATGAATTGATCAAGTCAATCCTGCCGTCCAGCTGTGAGGAAGTGGTAAACCCATTCTGTTTAGCAGACCTCACGGGGGGACGCTGCTAGTGTGTGTGTGTGTGTGTGTGTTGTGTTTGTTTGTTTTTGTGAGATGCTGGAGTGTCATGTTTGTGTCAGGGTTATTTTCTCTCCACTTTGTTGAGCTTCAGGTTTAAACAGTGTTTAACAGCCCTAATCACCCACCACTAATACTGTCTGTGAGATTTACTGCTCCTTTAAAATCAGCACAAGAATTTTAGGCCAAAAAACATAAAACGTTAAAGCAGCTTCATATGATAAGGTACTAAACATGACATAAATACTATGGCCTCTCCTCTGGTCTCTCCTCTCCTCTCCCCTTCTCTCCTCTTATCGTATCCTCCTTGAGTGCCGTACAGGTAAAGCAGCAACCAGTCAGTATGTCTGTCCATCATGAAGACAAATTGATTTGGGCTTAGAGCCAAGAGTAACTGGGAATCTGCAGCACAGACCCTACGTGATTTAAGGAAGCAGTGCAGAGGAGAAAAGGAGACTGAAAGAAATAGCGAACAAAGCCTTGATAAAGAAAAGGGATAGGAGAAATAAGATAAAGACAAAAAAAATCAAAGAGAGGAATACCGAGGGCAGAAACAGAGAAACGTCTCATGACTGAGAATGAGAGACACACATAGTGACAGAAATGGAGAAAGGTGGGGTCTCGCCAGGCGGAGTAAATCTCAGTCATTTGGTGTTTAATCCTTGAGTTGATTTTACACAGCTGAATGCATGGTATAACCCAGACATCAATAGGCTGTTTTGGGAACACACACACACACACACACACACACATGTTAGGGTAGTGGTTGCTGATATTTGGGGATAAAAGGGAGGTGGCATAATGTTCTTATGAAAGGGGAGTCGGGCCCCACCTGGTTATCAGCTGGGCCCAAGCCAGTCAAACACCAGGGACTATCATTACCCCCACACACACACACACACACACTCCTGCTGGGGCATGTGTTTTGAACATATAGAATGGGGACTGGGTCCACACCTCTATCTAGTGTGACGATAATCCGTGAGTACCCACACACACACATTTACACAAGTGCGCCTTCTGCAAGACACCAAAAGCCACGTTTGAAACACTTCCCCATCACTGCTGGATGCACATCTATGTTTGTATGTGTGTGTGTGTCTCTCTCCACGGGTGCATGGCTGCATATGTGAGTGAGTGAGTGTGTGTGTGTGTGTGTGTGTGTGTGGGCGTCTGTGTGTGTGTTTTGTGTGTCTGATGGGAAATGAACACATTTCCACAGTAATTACAGAGCGACTCATTTCTCCTCTCCAGTTAGAAGTGTCATGAATCATTAGCGCTGCAGTCTTAAGCATGGTACAAAATCTGACATGGCTGTAGCTTTTGTTTTCCCCCGACAGCTGTGTCTGTGTGTGTGTGTGTCTGTGTGTATATGTGTGTGTTTTTAATACGTTTGATACCTTCAACTAAATGTGACTGACCTGTAAGTCAAGACTGGACTCAGGAGGACAGTGTGGAAGCTATTTCCTCCAGAGGTTTTTTTACATTTGAAACTGGCAACAGTTACATTAGGATAATCAGTTTATATGCACTGTCATTTGTGGTTATTCCATGTTTAAGCAGTAAAGCTATTTGTAAAGGATCCACTTTTTCCACATTCTGTCAAAAATAGGCTATGTCCATTGACTAGGTCAAAGTTCAGTCAGATTTCCCATCTAATATTTTGAGTATTTCCTGATCAATGTGTCACCATTGCTCTTTGTTTGAAGTGTCTGCTTTACATCATTTTTTGTTACAGCTTTTTCCTGGCTAAAGCAATACTTTAGTCACATACGTATTTGTCCCATCCCACTATAAGCTCCTCGGTGTTCCCAAGAATGAAAATTACATAAATGTAAATTTGCAATATCAAATACTGCATGTTTCTTAGGAAAAGTAATGTTGACCAGATTAATGTAAGGAGGAAATAATTATGTTGAATGTATCTGCAACGTCAAACTAAAGTGGTGACTAAATTGTGTTATGTTTTTATCATTATGTTAAGGCAATTTAAAATCATTTCTAAGGTTAGGGAAAAGAGCACGGTGTTGAGGTCAGGAATGGACTTTCTGTCTTACCTTTTAAGTCAACGTGGGCAAGAGGTCCTTGGAGATTTCAAACAAATGAAAATTTGAATGTGTGTGTGTAGACTCCATGTGGTGAGGAAAATCATGTGATATGACTGAAAGTTCTGGTACACCTGCTAATGACCTTGTGGGGGGATTGTTTTTGTCAACAGTTTTTTGTAACAGTTGTGGTTAAGTATTCCAAAAGTCAATGCTGACCTGAAGCACAGGATGGGATGGATTAACCTTTTCAACAGTTACTAATTCAAAAGCACAAAGTTGCTTGAACCTAACAGCAAATGAGTCACAAACTCCAATCTGTAGTTTCAAAGTCCTGTGTTTGATTTGGCAAATTAATAATACGTGAATGTGTTTTGTTGGAGACAAGGTTGCAGTCATGGCCATACTGTCTTTTTACAATTTTACTTACAATGACCAGAAGAGAAGGCTTCCAAACACGGTTCTGGTCATCACATTGTCTTGGTGAGTGGCTAGCAGTCTGCTATTGATTTGGCTACCGCATTTATTTTACAGTATGAACATTCATAGGTTCTTGAGCTGGAACAGACTTCATAATGAGATAGACCTCCTGCATTCACAGTAGCTGCTTCTTTATCCTGCTGTACTGCAGTGTGAAGTTAGCACTATCTGTCACTGTTGAAGAAATCATTGTTCCATTTACCAGCCATCCAAATGCACTACACTTCTTACAGTAAATACTCATCCCACCCACACAGTATGTATATTCATGCAGATTTAAAGTATACACACCTGCACCAATCAAGCAAAAACACACACGTTAATGGACTGCGATATCAGTATCACGCCTGGGCTCTCACCTTTCTCTCTGCCTCTCTCTGTTCCACTTCACTGAGGACAACAGGCTATCCCTGTCCTCCAAAGCCACACACTCCACATTTGCATATCAATTTACTTTTTAATATAATGCTCTGTCACTCGAGACCCATTTGTCATTCTGCTAGCAAGCTTCCACCTTCATAGAACTCCATCCATATATTATTGTCTCCCTGGCCCCTCCCCCATTTTCCCCTCTCTTCCTCTCCCTTGCTGCCCTTTATCTCTCGGGTGGTATATTCTTCCTTAATTCTTCCTTTAACTGAAAACATTCCCTTGTCCAATAACCCACATATGCTCCTTTTCTTCCTCCTGATTCCACCCATTTATCCGTCCCCCAGCAGGCCCTGTCTTCCACTCTCTTTTTTTTCCCCCTTCTTTTTTGATAGAAAGAGTGGACACGAGGAGCTGGGAAGAGAAATAAAGAAACAGAGAAAGGGAGAGGGAGATGGAGAAAGAGAGTGCTGACAGGCAAGAACGCACAATGGGGGTCCGAGCCTGCATACCAACTAACAAGCAATCAGATGGGGGCGGGAGAGCGAGGGGAAATGGGGAGGCAGCCGTTGGGATAGAAACTCTAAGGTTAACGTACGTGATATGGACAGAAAGTGGGGTGGGGCAGTGTTTGTGCTGCAACAACAGGAGCTGAAGAGAAAGACGAAGAGAAAGAAGAGCTGTTATTAGAAGGAAGAGCACTAAATGGAAATAGAGTGAGCGTAAAGAGACACAATGAGGGATAGAGACGTCAGATACCTCCTCCGTGGATGGAGGACTCAGAAGAGAAGAATGTCAGTCAGCTGTATGGCTGAAGGACATGCCCTGAGAACAGTACAGAAGAATGGCATTCACAAGGTCTTGACTAAGACAGTGAAGAAACAGTAACAATTAAATCTTCATTTACTCCGTCTCTTAAAATCTTAATACCATATTCATTCCTTGTTTTTTATCCACTTAATCCCTGCTCAGTATAACCGGAGGCTGGATTCTGTCCCAGTGCACATTGCCCAGAAATCAAGGCAACACCTTGGGCAGGTCGCCAGTCCATCACACAGCTAACACAAGATAGATCAATGGACTCAAATTCACTCAAACAGACAATGTGGAGTACTCAGTCTACTTGACTTGAAGAAACCAGAGCACACACTGGTCTACCGACACAAACATGGGAGTGAATACTGAACTTCAGAACTATCCCTCTGTTAGGAGATCACTCTAACTGCAAATGTCATGCAGATATTACAGTCAGAACTGCCATAATAGTCAATTTAGAATGAATATATTCACCCAGACATCATCTTCACTGTTTGATTTGTCAGAAGACAGTATGAACATACTGAACATATCTACTAAGGCCACCAGGATGGGGAACTGTGACCTCAGTATGTCCACCACCTTGTCTAGCATATTGTCACATTTGCAGGAGGTGGGGGATGAGAGGCGGGCTATACTCTGGACAGATCGCCAGTCTATCACAGGGCTGACTTATTGAGACAAACAACCATTCACACTCACATTCACAGCAATTAACCTGCATGTCTTTGGACTGTGGGAGGAAACCGGAGTACCCGGAGAGAACTCCCACCTCAAGGGTATGCCACCCTGAGTTTCACTGCACACACTGTTTGTCATTTGACAAATGAAATCTTTAACACAGTGGCTATCCAGCCCCTGGGCATGTCAAAATGCAGGTTCATGTTCTATATGAAAACACGCTGTGAATGAGCCTGATTGTGTAATCTTCTTAAAGTTTTACAAAATGTATGACAAAGCAGGCTTCCTCCTTTTCCTGATATTGTCAGTATTATGCCAAGTCTTCATTTATTTCATCTATTAGCCTCAGGCTTGATCGCTGCTTCCATTTCCCCTTCAGTCTGACTCTCGGCTATAGAGAGGGAGGCAACATTTACTGCACTGTGTTGAGCTGATTTGTACTTCCTCTGATAATTAAAACCAGTGTGTCTGCTGTTATTTTAGTTTGCTGGAGCTTATGCGACTCAACAGCGCAGTGTGTAATTAAGAGAACAGGCCCTGTCAGATACACTGTAGACACCCTGTGTACATTGTATCACACAAATGCTAAGCTACAGTATTCTCTGATATAACATATTTAACAGCCTGGAGTTCACAAAAAAGTTATCTTATCAGAAATGTCTGGCAAGCCACTGGAGTCCCTATCTGAGCCAGAGAGGGAAAAGAAGAAAGAGAAGTTGAGGGGCAGCAAAAAAAAAAAAAGCAAGATAGAGGAGACAAGGTGAAAGAGTAGAGAAAGGAAAGAAGAGAGACCACAAAGTGACAAAAGAGGAGAAAGATGCAAAGAGACGATCAAACAAAGGGAAACTTTGGCAGGACAGAATAAAAAGCTTTATTATACACTAAAGGCAAAGAAAGGTAGGGGTAAATATGGATGGTGGAATAACCTTGAACAAAGCAGGACAGAAGCCAGACTTTGAAAAAGTATAAGGAGAGAGAGACCAAAGACAAACAGTTGTGTGTGGATGCCGGTGATGTGTTGGTGACAGAGGCAGAGACAAAGAGAGACACAGTTTATCTTCATAACCTTGGACTAATATTAACTTGAGACGTGAAGAGAGCTAATAAAAGTGTGTGTAGTTCTGAGCCGGTGGTATCGCCCAGTTTGTTTTATATGAGCGGCCACCTTTTATAGGATTAGAGGCCGGCTGCTGGCTGGAAGACGAAAGTAGAAATTGATACACTCTGAGACAAGGAAGAGTCAGAGGGGATCATTCATACAGAAACATGCTATGTTGTCTTCCTCTCCTCTCCTCTCCTCTCCTCTCCTCTCCTCTCCTCTCCTCTCCTCTCTTCTTTCATTTCCTGTCTCCCTACATTATTTTCCCCACTGCTAATCAGAATGACTAGAAAAATGAAATCAGTAAATCATTAGTCACCCCTCTGGCATGACACAATGAAATGACACATCTATCCTCCTTTCTCCATCAACCCACCACCACCTCCTCCTCCTCCCCCTCCCCCTACCTCACACATACACACAGATAAACTCACATACACACACGCCCTGCTGTGGGTATCTGCTCTAATCATTACTCATGATAATGGTGATTCCATTTAATATCAAGCTATTAAATAAAAAATAATTACTGGGAATGAAAACAATGGATTAAATTCACTCTCATTATTTCACAGCAAAATTAAGCCGCGTCCTCCAACCTGAAAAACAAAACACATTCACTGCTTGGGTGCTAATAAAGTATGCGGTTTATAAAAGCTGATTGTGGATAATTAATTAAGAGTCAAAACAGCATGAAAAAAAACTAACTCTAACAAAAAGTATGGGTGATGTAAGCGAGTGTTCGAGAACACAAGTGAGTAAGATTTCTTCTTCTCTCTCTCTCTCTCTCTCACTCTCTCTCTCTCCATCTTGGCCCTGTCTGGCACCGGCTCAGCACTTTCTGACCACAGTGTAAAAAGATTTACTCAGCCCGGGCTAATTATTAGGAAGGGGAAATGATTAGCTGAAGAGTTATGACTAATAAATCTGTCTGTGTTTCATTAACACCCTGTTTGGAAACATTTCATTTAGCTGCCGCTCATTAAAGAGAGTGGTAATGGAAGGAAAGGAAAGGAAAAGGAAAGGAAAGGAGGGAGGTGGGGGAGAAGCAGTGAGGTCTGGAGTTGGGCTCTGGTAATTGCTGTAATGTAGCAGAATTTTTTAACAACCTGGTGAAAAGGTCAAATGAGAGAGGATGAAAAGAGGTAGCGAGAGGAAGCAGAGGGGCATGTCATCTTTATCATTAAGAGGAGTGTATCTTTATATTTGCTAACAGATCAGCGTGTAGATCCGTGTGAAGCTAATTCCCCTAATGATGTTACTACACCGACACAACTTGATTAGGTCATGATCATATTACGCGCGCTTGTGTGGATCCAATGACTGTATTTAAATGCGCTATAAACTTTAAAACCCTGGCTGAAAAAAAACAGTTTTGAATTTGTCTGATGTTTATAGGACATTTGATCAACCCCACTGCAACATCTGCTCATTTGCATAAAGCCTCTGTGAAATAGTTTTGCACCTGCGGCAACTAGCTGCTCTCATCGCACCGTTTGTAAGCTACTTTCCAGGCGTTCTGCAGACAAAGCTGTATTTGGCTACACCTTACAGCTCAGCTGCATTAATTGAAAACACCAGCATCCGAGCAACATACATACAAATCTGTCTGATGACATTACACACATCATCGTCATCATCGCATGTATGCACACGCACACACCTCCTCACACTGGCCTGTTTTGTTTCAGATTGGTATACACAGAATCTTTTGGCTGCCATATCTTTATTAGTGCTATTATCAAGCAAACAGACCCACACCACCCACAGGGAAGGGGAAGCACTAGCTGATTTCTTCCTCCACCAAATTCAGCATAAGTACCATTTGGCAAACACAGGTCTATTATTTGTGCCTTTGTTCCTGTTTTTTTTTTTTTTTTTAAATTCTATTTTGTGGTTCAAAACCAAGCCTTTGATTTTTAAAAAATTCTTTCCCACGTCCATATTAAAAGAGAAAAACCTCAGCCTTTGCTGTTTTTAATTTCAATTTCTCACATCTTCCTTGAAATCCAATTAAGCAGGAACATTTTTGAGCTGGTTTACTCTCAATTAGTGGTCGTCAGTTTCTCACAAGTCTCTTTCTTTCGCTACCTCTTAACTGCACTTCACAACAGCATGTTTCTGTCAGTGCATGCGCCCTCCCCCCTCTTTTTTTTCTTCTTTTTACATCAGGCTTCCTCTCCTCTTTTCTGTCATTAAGTTTTTAAGAATAGCCGTGGGCAACACGGCAGATGCTACAGAGGTAAAAGAGCTTACGCGCGCAAACACGCACATCAACAGGACATGGTATTGTTAAGGAGGTAGAGCTGTTACCGCTCTCTATTAGTGAGACTGAGAAGTCTCTCGGCTAGAATCAGCCACATTATGACATCTCACTTTCCTTTGTGCCTTTCTCTTTCGGGCGTTTCAGTCTTTATTATTCAAAACACTGCTCAGAAAAGGTTGTTTTTCTCAAACTAGGCATGTAAGATCTGTCTCTGGAAAGTGAACCCTCGCTCTGTTTCTTTTCTCCCTTCTTTTTTTTTTATTTTTTATCTTGGATAAAGACCGAACCACCCTGCTAAGATGGTAATCAATGAAGACTCATGTTTCATCTCACCTCTGTGGAAAAAAAAAAGAAAGAGACCTGGCTTTAGTCAGTAATTGTACATCTTATTTTGCACTAAGTATCCAATTAATCACCGCTTATTATGTTCAGATTTGCAGACATTTTCTTCGACAGATTGCAGGCCTTGACTCCCCGCTGAATATCTCCAGCTCTGACAACAGATGTACTCCATAAAGGCAGACTTTGAGACACATAGCAGATGAGATAGCTTAAAAAAACAGGCATCACATGGATGGAACAACTTCATGCTGACTGCTCACCAAAACTCCCACATTAAAAACATGAACATAGAAAAACACACAGGGATCTGGCATACAACCAAAGCCTGCAGCTATTCAGAAAAGGAGATGGTTGTCAGGATGGAGAATCATTAGACTGCAGATGAAACAGAGGCACACACACACACACACATATATGTGTGTACACACAGATGCTGGGAGGCAGAAGCTGTAACTTGTTTAACAAGGAGTGAGAGAAAGTGAGGACCAAAAGGAGGGGAGAGCGCTTTTTGAGTGAAAGGCCATCTGCTGAATCCATGGCTATGCCAGTCGCTCGCTAGCTTCCCATCGCTCGCACCTGCCAGCCTGCCAAAGCACCCTCAGGAGGACAAAAGCACCAACTTCGCACACACTCACTTGCGCGCATATACTCGCAAAGCAATAATGGCACACACACAGCAATAACTGATGTGATTTGTCAGCACCGTACTGCGTCTGAGGAGCTTTCGGCGTTTTTTCATGTTTTCCCTCCTGCGGTAACAATAGCATAACAGCACTTTATTAAACGAGAACAGGACAGAACAGAATGGCCTGCAAATCAGCCCGTTTATGAGGCATGGCTGTTGAGTAGCCTGCCAGCAACGACTGCAGGAAGTGTGTATGTGCCTATGTGAGCATGTGAGAGAAAGACAGAGTACATGAGTGCACTGTACATTGTTATTTTATAGTTAAGCAACAAAAACCTTCTGCCAGGCTGTTAATGTATGGTAATACATGGTTAAAATATGGTCAGGATTGTGGATTCAAATGAAGCAGGTGTAAAAACTCCAACACTTCTACCCAGTCTAGTGAATATTGGGGTAAAATGATTTAAACAGCTGCCATTTAAGGGGAAAAGGGCCTTACAAATGTCTGGTGGGAAATCATTTCAACCCTGGCTGACTCTCGGTGTCAGTTTCAATTCCAATTTAATCACTGTCCACACTGAACTGGTCTCAGCAAATACATCAGATTTTCGATACATTACAGGGGGAGCTTTCATCCAAATGTAAATTTCAAGAACGGAACAGGAAATGAAAGCCAGGGAGCCAAAAGACGGGCAAAATGAAGAGAAAAGCAGAAGCAGAGAGAGTGCTGAGCTGAGTGAAATGAGAGCGGGGAGAGAAAGAGAAATGGACTGATTGACAGATAAGATGGAATACATGAAAAGAAGGAGGTCTGGACAACACGAGGAGAGACCCACCAATCCTTATTTTTTAGCTGTGAAGCATGACACTCCTATTGCAACTAACAGTGCAATCCCCCCACCCATCATCTCTCCTACCCTTCCTCCTCCTCCTTCACCTCTTTCAAACACACTTGTAATCTACCTTTTCATCTTTTGCTCCTTGTACCTCTGTCTTCTTCCCGCTGGCTCTCTTCCTCCCTCCATCAATCTCCCTTTCTCTCCATCTCTCTCAAGCTTCCTCCTCTTTCTCTCTATCTTTCACGCCATTTCAAAATGAAGCTCTCTAGTGGCGCAAACATACTTCAAATGTACTCCCCCCCCCCACTCACTGCAGTCTGTCACTCCCACCGCCTTTCTAATACATTCTTATTTTATCTTCCACTTGTGTCTCTCCTTTACCTTGCCTCTGTCCATCTTTCTCCCCCCTGAGCTCTCTCTCTTCTCTCTCTCCCGCTCTCGTCTCTCTAGTGACGCAACTTTGATCCTCGCCTCATCCCTCAATTATAAACACGGCACACGCCCACCTATGCGCACGTACACACACGCAGTTTGACAGATGTACAGATGTTGTTTAATAGAAAGCAGTAATCAACACTGCTTCCTCCCCAAGCGTCCCTTCCTCTAAACGGATGAAAGACAGATAGAAACAGAGAGAGAGAGAAAGAGAGATGAAGAGAAAGGCCTGAAATTGATGCTAGCGCATCGACCCCTCTGTAAAACCTAGTTAACACCTCCTCAGCCTGTGAAACCTGATTAGTTGAGTGCGAGTGTGTGTTTGTGTCACCATGTGAGTTCATAACACACTGCGTTTAACAGGTTGTTTTGCCTCTAACATGCACAACCTCACAATTCCCCTCTGATTAAAAAAATGTTGATGTGATCCTGTTCACATGCCGTGTGTGAATGTGTGTGTGTGTGTGTGTGTGTGTGTGTGTGTGTGTGTGTGTGTGCCACACAGGACAGTCTCCACTGATTACATCCCTCCTAGTCAATAGTGAATAGAGCACTCAGCCTGATAAGCAATCACCTGAATCAATACTAATGTTTTTAGTGTGTGTACATTAGTGTGTGCATATGGGATATGTGTGTGTGCGTAGCTCCTAACATGTTGCTAATCTAGTTGGAGCTCATAGAGGATAAACATTTAGTTACAGGCACAGTAAATCACAGAAGCCTGTCATCCCATTCTCTCCCTTTCTCTCCTCTCCTCTCCCTCTCTTGACGTCGTCCCTTTCTTCTTTGTCCAAAGAGCCCTCTCCTTACTCCGATCCTTTCATCTTCTCGCCTCTTACCAATCGGCATTCTTTTATTTTCCTTTCTCCCTCTCATGTCCTCTTCCTCTTTGGCCTTCTCTGAGACAGAGCATTAACAGCAGCCTAACCTTCAAAGAGAGTGATCATAGAGAGTCCATGCTCTTCACATACAGAATAACACAGCCTTTAGTTGGGCTTTGGCAGCAGTATAAATGTCAAAGTTGGAGGCCCTGCTTTGGCACACCCACATGTAATCCCTCAGAGAGATATGAAGAGAAACCAAGTGGGAGATCTCTAGCTTGTGTATGCATGTCTGTGTTAACCATTGTGTGTAAATGAATACACATGTGCATTACCAGTCAGGCCTTCTACATATGGTTACTGGCAGATTTGCTTTGCACCTACGTGAGCTATTGTTTTCCTGTGGGGAGAGTGAAGACTTAAACCATGTGGTAACTAGCTCAGACATTGTTTGACCCTATATGGATAACAGCTGTCAGTAGTGTACCCTGAAACCGGCCTGTGATAGACAAAAATCTAATGTTCAGTATTTAAGATGACCTAAAACTGTGTCCTGTGAGGAGACCAAAACTGACAATGTGTTAGGGCATCTCTCAAGACTTTCACTTCCCCAGCCTATCTATAACTCTCAGCCACAGGCCCATTCTTTCCTGTTGTACACATAAATCTTAAAAAATAGACTGTGAATATGTATTTAGTTTTTTTTTTTTAAAATACTGAGTAATTTCATAAAACAGGTAAGCACTGTAGTTTTGAACAAACATTTCTCAAACTGTGAGAGTGACTCAAAATAATCCTTTAAATGTGCTATATGTAATTTTTTGCTATCGCTACATTGCCAACTTTAGCCTTAAGATCTGAAGAAACATTGCAAGTTCAGCATCAAACTTAATTCTTTTACTCACCAAGAGCTGTCTCCAGTGGTGGAAAGCAAGGCAAATGTTAACTTTTGTTGTGCATCTATTTCTATCACTTTTCTTCCACAGAAGTTAGCATGGTAACCAGCTAGCACTTCAGCCCATCTCATAATATCACAACTTGCCCAACTTGAGACGATGAAGAAGTAGCACTGTCCAGAGGACGTATTTTAACCTCCTGTCCTGTAAACACAACAATGGCTGAAGTTCTTTGTAAGTCCACAGCCGTTAATGCTAATGCCAAAGGAGGATACCTACCAAGACCTTCTTTGTGTCTTATGCATCTAATGTGTAATTAAAAAACACACTTTGTTAGATTTGTTGCTTTGGCTGTCTGCCACACATTGATGACATACGCTACATCCCCTGTGCTTTCTGCCTGGTCTTGCAGTGCAGCTCAATCATGTTTAGAGAGCTTCCATGTCTCTCCACTTTTGACCCTACCTGCCGCTGACAATGAAGCAAGTCACCAGGAAGATGAGAAGAACAATTCCCCCAGCGATGGACACGGCCAGGATGGTGGACTGGTTAGGGTCCCCAATAGCCAAAACATCTACACAGGAGACAGAGAGAATACAGTGGTACCGTGGATTAGTAAAACAAGCGTAAAGGATGATGGAATGAAGCTGAGGATGTTTTCTGTAGGAGTAGAGTAGGGGATGAAAAGACTAAGGGAGGCTGGGAGTTAAAAAGACAGCAAGAGAGACGGTGAGTGTGGCAAGGTAAGGGAGTGGCGGGGGGAATGAAATATGATAGCAATAGAAAAGGAGATAAAAGACAGAGGTTGAAGGAGAGGGAAAAAGAGAGAGCAGCAAACGGGTAAAAGAGAGGGAGGGAGGTGGATGGAATAGTAAGTAGGGTCCTTGATGAAAAGCGCTCTCCCTCTCTGCATCGCCTATGAGCGTATGAGAGTGGACGTGAAAACCATTCCCATTCGGCCGCCCTGTCCAAATGGATGTGTTAACATTGCACATAACAAGGCTGCCGCCGAGAACTTTCTGCAAAGATGCATCGATTTTTACGCCACCCCTATCGAGCCATTACTCAAAACAAATACCCCATTTATCTGGCTTAGCTAAGCATGAGCGGATATGTGTGTCTGTGTATATATGCATGTGTGTGTGTATGTGTGTCTGAGGCAAATTAATGCCTCTAGGCAGGCACGGATAAGCATTGATCCCCTATTACATTTACTGGCGCACACACACACAGCCTTCTTTAACAATCAATAGAATTGATCTGATTAGATAACCTTGATATGATTGGTATGGGGTCAGCTGAATCTGTATTTTACAGCATTGAACTTGACTTTGAGCCTCCTGTAAGACGACGGCTCCTTATACCAGTGATACCCAACCTGGGTCTTGACTTCTATACAGGAAGTTGCAGGCACAGTCACAGTCTGTTTCACAGTCATATTCCGGCTATTTGAATAGCTTTGAATTACTGTTATTGATTATTGAATGATTAGTGGGCTAATGTGTGCCTGTTGTATGCTACATAGACAATCTATAGCACAGTGCTATACATTAACTGATTTATCCCCCTCTGCCTGCCTGTCTGGAGATCAATGCTCACTTTGAAGAAGCACATTACGGGGCCTCTAAAGCAGAAAATGCTAGAGCACATAATGAAGTGATAATGAAAGTGGATGACGGCAAACAAAGGAGAAAAAGACGAGTGACAGAGAACTTGAAAACAACATGGCAGAGATATAGCACAGTATCCCCAGAACTGTTTGTCCCTACAGGCCTGGATCAAACCCAGCAAAGATTTCCCTTGGGTGTCTGTTTTTCCTTCTTTCCCAAAGTCTAAGTATGGAATACATTTCTAAATGAAAATGAAAACAAATGCTGCTCTACACAGATTACCACACAGATCACAGTATAGTTGCAGGGGGAGAGAATAAAACTAGTTGTAAGCTGTCCAGTCAGGTTTAAATTAAGTCACCAAATGGCTGTGTGTGTTCCAGGTGTTTTTCTTCACTGTCTTTTGAATTTTTGCTCCAAAGGTCAGTGTGAATCAAGACCTCACAATCCAGGAATGCAAGTTTCCTGATCCTTTTCCTTCGTTGTGGAATTGGGTTGTCTCCTTTTACCTGACATGTACTCAAGGATACATTTCACGTCGATACCCTGTGAGGCTGCCGAGGTGTCTTTGTTTGACAACATAACTGAAAAAGCCATTCGGATGAAAAGTGACCTATTTTATAAGCAGTCAGTGGAGAGACACCCTGCAGGAGGGTGAATCGGGCTCTAGCTACACTTGACATAATGTGGCAGCGCTCTTTGCTTTGCAGTTAATCTTTGCGCGTCTTGTTCCCCTGTACCATTCGCCACTAATATGGATTGCTTGTGTTAATACTGTGGATTGCCAGGTAACTATTTTCAATTCAGCTACTGCAATTTTCAGGTGAAAGCCACAGGGAAGTTTTAAAAAATGAAATGTAAAATAAATAAAAATGAAAATAGATGAAAACAAAAAACAACGGAAATTGAAATTACTCATTATGTGCAAAAAACAAATATTTATCATTCATCCCTTTACCTTCGTGGCTGGTTTCCAATTCGATCTCTCCACCGTAGCTCCCATAGCCGCCGTCGGTTCGAGCCCTAACCCTGAACACGTAGGTGGTCCCTGGCTTCAGCCCGTCCACTGTCATCATGTTGGAGCGAGTCTTCAAAACTGTGTAGTTCTGCTCCCGTTGGTTCTGAAGTGGAGGAAAAAGTGAAAGGAGGAGAGAATTAAATACTAAGGCAATAATATGAAGCGTCAGAGAAATAAAATGATTGTGGATAAAAGAGGGCTGAGAATATAGATATAATCTAAAGGGTTATATAAAGAGGAATGGACTGTGGTATCAAGAGAGACAGAGAAAAAATAGGAAAGCCTGAAAATAATAGAAACCTCAAATTGTTGAATTTAAATGTCTCCAGGGGCCAAATACACCTCACTAAGTTTTCATTTGTTCATCACTGGACCATTTGGTCACATTTATACGTGAGCATCTGTCAAGTCCCAAATCTTATCCTCTCTACACTCGGGGGCAATAAGCAGTTATTCAAGTCCTGCTACGCTTCGTTCCTCGACTACCTTGTAGGTGTTTGTGTGCATGTGCGCACTTACAAATGTGTGTGCAGGAGGATGAATAAAAAATAAGTGTGTCTGTCAGTAAGCTGATTCCCTGCAGAGAGGCTGATAGTCTACCTAATGGAAGACACTCTACAACACGGATTAACACTATTTTACTGCTAATGCCTGCTAACACGCACACACACGCACACAGGCTTAATTTCATCACCTTGGCCGTGTTTTACGAGGTTTGTTCGACAGATGTGTGGTTAATTGGCTCGGTGTGAGCAGTAGGGGAGACGTGAGGGATAAGGCGATGGAGATGGAGAGATAGAGAGACTGAAGGAAAGGGAGAGAGAGATGTTTGTGATGAACAAGTCATTATAGACGTGCCCCAAGGCTAAACCCATATCCTACCAGCCTAGATGACATGTAGATGAAGAGAACAAGAGGAGGAAAGCACATTAAACATGTTGCTTTAAAGCCTTTAAATGGGTACTCCAGTGGTATGGTGTTGTACTTCGAGGAACAGTTTGACATTTTGGGAAAAGAACTCTTCTCTGTCTTGCCAAGAGTTGGATGAGAGGACTGACACCTCTCTTATGTCTGTGCGATAAAAATATAAAGCAACTGCCAGCTTAGCTTAGAATACAGACCTGAAAAAGGAGGAGACAGCTAGCCTAACAAAGTCCACCGGCAACACCTCTAAAGCTCACTAATTAACTTGTTAAACATAGTTTGTTTATCCAGGCAAAAACTGTAGTGTAAAAATGACACACTGCTAAGAACTTGCCCGGCACATCCCCTCCTGTAAAACCATAAGGCAAGAATTTGTGAGCTTTGGAGGCACTTATTTTGCCTTTGAGCACAGCCAGGTTAACTGTTTCCCAGTTTCCAGTCTTTGTGCTAAGCTAAGCTAGCCGGTTCCTGCCTCATATTCACTGTACAGATGTGATAGCAATGTTAATCTTCTCTTATAGAGCAAATGTCGACCTATTCCTTTACAGTTGTAGGACTCACAAAGGACAGACTGAAAAATACCAAAGTAGCAGATATCCTGACTTTTTATTCCTACTTTGGGTCAAGCTGCAAAACCCTGTATCCTACACTTCCCCTAATCCAAACTGATAGCATCTTTTCCCTTTATGCTTCCTGACAGGTCAATACATTATACAGGCTCTCTGTTCAATCTGACTGTAAACTGATCATCATGAGTAAAATTGGTGGAGTGCCTCTTTAAATGTGCGCATGTGTGTCTCTCACCTTCTCATAGTAGATGACCTCATACTCCACTATCGCCCCGTTGGGCCTCTCTGGACCCTGCCAGGCCAAAGTCACACTGTCCTTGCTCCGCCTCTCCTTCAGCACTACGCTCACTGTAGAAAAACAAAGAAAAAGAGGTCAAAAACATGAGCAACAAAGAGAGAGCAAAGTTCAACGAGATGTGAAATAAAGCATGAAAAGAGGTAGATAGGCTGTGGGGGCGAGGAGAGAGATCTCAGATGGACACCCTCTGTGTTATAATGAGATGAACCATATTTGAAATGCGTGTCATGTAATTTTGCTAATGAGAGCTTACAAAGGTGTTTTATACATGTGTGATTACAGTATTCTGTAACGTGTGTGTATGTAGTGTGACATGTCCTTATGATGTGTGATCTGCTCATGCAATTAATCTGCAAACCCAAAACCCTGCGACTTCCTACCCAGCCTGCCCACACTGGGGCACGTGTTCGTGTGGGTTTAAAGTGTGTGTTTGCATGCTTGCATGTGTGATACACTCTAGTCGTGAGTAGCATGTGTGACATGGAAGGATCTTAATGAGGTTAACAACCTCCTACACCCTCTTCACCTTCCCCACTCTTGTTATTACGCACACACATTCGTAGTGCAAGGCCTATTAGTCATCACCACCCTGTCATATACACACAGTCCCACACTGTGAAAGATGCACATATGATTATATATGTGCAGGCAGAGGTGCAGAGGTGTAATTTTGTGCTATCAGAGTGATGCAGCACAGCAGCGATTTTACAGTTGTCATGTAAAAACCTGATACTATCTGAGGACGCTGCAATCAGGAGACAATTTTGAAAAATACACGCTTCACTATCCCAGTTCAGGTTGATGAGTATGTTCTTCCCCAGAGGATTTTATTTTCTTATCAGCCTTGAATCTTTTCCTCTCAAGTTTCTCCTGCAATCTAAATCTGAAAATACACTGCCAGACATAAAAAATTGACAGTTTTTTTCTTTACTGTGAAAGAACCGTCTGTGTCAACAAATTGTGTTTTTTCCTTGGTCATAGATTTTGATATTTTTTAAGAATAACAATATCCCCAGTAAGTGTGTATGCTCTCACCTGTCTGTGATGTGGTGACGTTGATGACTACTGTTCCTCTGGGTGTTGGACTCAAGTCTGACACTCCATTCTGGCTCTCAATAGTGAAGCTGTAGTTGGAGTCTGGCTGCAAGTCGGTGACCAACACGGTGGCTGAGGAGAGACCAAACTGTCTGGGCACAAAATGGACACTGCTACCACATGGCGTACACTTCCTGCCATCGCCAGAGCACTTCCTGCAGTGGAGGCTGTAGGTGATGTCTCCCCGGCCTCCTGTGTCTCTGGGTGGTGACCACTCCAAAGTCACACAGGTCTCATTCACTGTGGAGATGGGGTTCTCTGGAGCAGATGGCGGACCTGAAGTAAGAAAGGTACATATTTATTAACTTGTACATTTTTTTTCTTACTTATAATAGAAAAGTAACAACCAAAGGAACTGTGTGTATTCTTGAGGCCTAATAAACATTTAAGAATACTCTGAATACTGATGCAGTTATTCAACACATTGCAATTTGACTGACGGTTTGGTCAGAGACGCAGGTGTGGGATGCTAGTAGCAGCTAATCTACCCTTGAGCCACAAATCTAAAACAGAGATGAGGAGCTGGCTACAGAGGTCTGGTTGGCTCTATTTCTTTTTAACTCCACACTTTTTTTCATTCTTAAAAACAAGAAAACCTCCACAGGGGCTGTTTGGTAAGTTTTCTTGCTGGGAGCAGGTGGTGGTGATGGTTGCTTGCTAAGAGCTTCAGCCATCATTGAGTTTACAATACAAGAGGTTAGAATACACCCTCTGAGCAGTGCTACATCTTTAGGGCAGTCTGGATTTAAGCAGCATTAACCGAGAGAGGAACAGTTTGTGGTGACCGCATTACTGTCGTGCTCAAATGACGTTAAAGCACACTAGTAAGGCGTCAAAAACCATCATAAAATGTCATAGTATAGTATGGTGTTAAAAACCGTCATAAAATGTCATGGTATAGTATGGAGTCAAAAACGGTCAAAGTATAGTAGCATGCTAACTTCAGCAGAAGAAAAAAAGTGATAGAACTAGAGGCAAAACATTCCTGTTGCTTTCCACCACTGGAGATAACTCCTGGTGAGTAAAGGAATGAAGTTTGATGTTAAACTCGCTACATCTCTTCTAGACTGGTAAATAAAATGCTAATGTTGGCTGTGTAGCACAACTTACAAATAGCTCTTTTAAAGTTGTAAAACAAAACAGTTGATTTTAGATTGTATGGTTCATTATACCCACTAAAACCTTGCTATCCCAGCATGCATCTCGTAAGAAGAATGGTACAACCCGAACAGGTCACAGTGTGTCCACTGCTGAGCTATTGCACCACTCCTTATCAGTGCCAGCTCGTGAAATACTGACTGGTGCATATTATTTTTCTCCCAAATGTACATTCTCTAAGCGTGCATTGTCTTCATGTTCATTACCAAATTAATAGCAGTTTCTATTAAGAACAGAATTCACATTGATTAAATTAAAAATGAATTAAGCGACTCCAGCCAGAGGGTGGACACTTAGCGCTCGATTAATGAATAGCTTTGCGGTGGACAGTGATTAAAAGAGTTTGGCTGATTGTAAATGTGACAGTATAAGAATATATTAAACTTCTAAAGTTTAAATCCATCTTTAAAGTAGACTCCCGGCTGCAGGGAGGTTTTTTACCATGTGAAGTTAACTGATACTCTTTGAGGCTGCACTGCAGACAATAAATAGCGAGTGGACAATGATCTATAGAAAGTGCCCGGAGTAATTTTCTCATGAGTCAGGTACATTTTATGATTTAGAGCAGTTATATTACTCTGAACTTCAGCTGAAATGATTAGTGTATCACAGAGTCAGAGTCCAAAAAGTGTATCCGTAATCATTTTCAGGGAAGCAGAGACAGAGCGACACACAAATGCTCTTTATTATACATTCAGATGAAGTGTGTAATGTTGATACATAAATTTAAAAGTCTGGAGTTTCTAAACGTAGGACTGAAGAAGCATTTTGTCCCGAAATAAACCTGAGAGGTTAAACACCTCTTTGTGTCTTTTATATAGATATTTGATTCTCAGCCACATGCTCGCCCTCGTAGATGTGAATGTATGTCTATGTTATTTTATTGTGTGGGCTCACAATGAAAGATGTCAGACAAAATGAAATATGACACATCATATTCAGTAGCATTCGTTTGTGTGTGTGTACATGAATCAAAGTGGTATCAACCTGCCAGTCCTGTGTTTTTCTTGCTGGGCCCTCTGCCTTGAATGGGCTGTTTTTTTGTTGTTTTTTTTCTCACACAGTGCTGTAGTTTCTCTAAATAGCTTGTTCAACTGCTTGTATTCTAATTAAGTACTAATTAATTAAGTGTGCATTCGACTTTCCTGTGCTTTTTCTTTGGCAGATCAGTTTTAAATATTGCCAGAATGGATGGACAAACCACAAACCTCCAACACATCATCAAGGTAAGTGTTTACCTTCTTTACAATCCCATACATGTCATTCTTATTGTATGGGCTAAGGAAACCACTGATTATGGTTGCTCACAGCACAGTGTGGTGCAGCTATCTTCACCATATGGAAATTTGTCAGTAAATGCCCGTTCAGCCTGACATCTCATCAGGCCCTGGTTGAGCAGTGAGCCCCAGGGGGCCTGCCGGCAGAGCCTGGGACTTTCCTGATTAGCCTTCCCAGCGGCAAGCTTCTCTGAAGTGCGGGAGTGGTGGGGGATAGCTGGGCGTGGGCATGGGGGATAGAGGCCATGCTGGGGATAATTGAGGCTGTCGGTCATAAATCTGCTGAAAGGGTGTGCTGACTGAGCCTGCTAATTCTGTCTTCTCCATCCCCCGACTTCCATAGGCCACACTTTACTGTCCATCATCATCTTCCTACTTATCGGCCTTTTATGACATTTAGATTATATGCCTCTGATAGTCCACTACCCCCCCCCCCCCCCCCCCACTGTTCTATTCTTTGCCTGTGTCTTAAGTGTCATTCTCCATATCTCTCCATGACTAATTCTTTCACCTTTTCTCCTCATTTTCTCATTTTCTCCTCTCGATCCTCCTTAGTCCTCTTCACCGGTTAGGAGAGCACGTGTGTGCATCAGTGTGCGCGTGTGCCCATACATATTTAAACAAACCGTTACTCATTTCCAGCTGATAACACCTGTCACATCTCACCTGCTACAACGATTAATGAGTGTAATCTACCATAACCTGATAATGGGTTTGGGTATGTGTGTGTGCGCATGTGCATGCGTGTGTGCTCTTCCATATTTTTCTAGCTCAGTCCCTCTCTCTCTCCATGTCACTGTCCTTTCCCACCCCCACAGACCTCCCTTTATCTCACTCCATCTCTTTCTGTCCCTGTCTTTCGCTCAATCATCCCACATAATCCTTTCTATTCTCCTCCATCTCTGTTCATGAGGACGTGGCCCAATCCCTCTGGCTCTTTGTTTGTGTTGTGTGTGTGGAGTGTGTGTGCATGAGAGGCAGACATTGAATAGGAATCATCATCAGCTCTCTCCCAGAGTATCACCCATATCAGTGTTCTAATCTGAGATATCTGTGGGCTGTAACCACACAACTGACAGATGTGGGTGTGTGTGTTGTATGTACTGTATCTCTGCTGTTGAGTAAACCAATAGCAGATGAGGAGGAGGAAAATGCATGGATGGATTATGAATTAATAAATCGAAAGCAGCCCTGCAATGTAATGGATGTACGGGAATACACTGCAGACTAATCAAACAAAATGTAATCCAATCATTGTAACTGTGAGCTGTTCTATAACATAAAAATGTCAGAATCCAAATGCAAATATTTGACTGTGTATGAAGCATGGTGTCAAATCAGCCTCCATATTGTGACTGTAATTGTGGCTAATACAATGTACACAAGTTTTTTGCCGGCGTTCACATCACTCACGTGTGCAGGCCATTGAGCGTGGGTCAGTCTCAGCACGGTAGAAGCTTTTCTCACAAACGCACTCGACTGCTTGTTCCTGTGGGGACGAGCTGTGAGGAGGGCACTTGGTGCAGTAGGCGTCCGTGGCCGAAGCTTTGTAGGTACCAGGTCTGCACGCTGAGCAAGGAGACAGATGAACACAAGGTTAAAAGGTGCAATAACGCTAACTGTAAGGTACCATTGAAATGTTCTTGTAATGTATGATGACCCCAATGAATCCTACAAAACATTGGTCTAACAGCGAATACTACAAGTGTTGCTGGGGTATCAACACTCTCCATATACCTTGGAGGAATAGTAGGAAAGTTGTGCCAGCAATCCCTACTCGGCAACAAATGCTTTTGAGGATAATTCCAGTTTATTACGAGTTGGTTTGTGTTTTTGTGGTTTTGGCCATCGTTTCTGTTGGTTACTTATAAAATTATACTTGCCAGAGTAATTGCAGAGCACTGGGTACACAACAACTTTTCTAAAAAGTAGTTAGGAGACAAGAAACACCAGCAATTAGAGGATTAGAGAGGATGAAAACAAACGCCCAGGGTTTGCCAGATTTAACTAGAAAAGGGCGAATGGAGAAATTATTACCCAAACTGCCTGTTTTAAACATTTATCACAGTTTACAGACAGAACAAGAGTTTCAGAGCTTCTTGTTCAGCTTAGTTGTATGTTCACATGCTTTTTCTGTGCGATGACATTATCGGTGGGTTAACTATCTTTTTACTTCCTAGGTGGTTTGTTGGCTTGTTTATTACCTGTCTGATCATCTGACTGATCATGTTTCTTAATCTATCAAACATTATTAAAGCATCGTCTCCATGTTATCAAATCACAAAAAACTAGCTTGGTAAGTACAGTGTTATCATAACTGATAGAGAGGGTGGCCAAAGCTATAAAAATAAGACCAAGGTTGTAATAAATCAGATTTATCCTTTAAACTTGTGTGAAAATAAAGGAGTGTAAGGAAGAACAGAGACTCAGAAAGATAGAAAATGTACAAAAACACAAAATGACTGAATGAGTTGTGCTACAACAGAGCTACTACAGACACTGATAGGTCATAAGATGTGCCGTGTAGCACCCATGGCAAAGAACAAGAAAACAAACTCTGATTTGATATATTGTGACACTAGGTCTACGTGAGATCCTTTTACATCAGGCTGAAGGCCCGTATAACCACAGGGTCGTACAGTACAATAACATAGTGCAACAGCAGATCAACTGCCATTCCTGTTATATAAGCATTAGATCTTCAGGCAACTGGGGGAACAAAAATACACAGCCGCAGTCACGGCAATAGTCACAATAACATAATATGACTATTGCTATGGCTGTTACAGTGGCTGCATATTAGTCATTATGTGGAGTCATAAAACTGGGGTGGGAAAACTGAGCTACCGCTCAAAAGCAGCAGCGCACTGAAATAGACCAGGGACTTGAATGATTTCCCTTTTGCATCCGAGGCAGTAAAATGGAATTCCTGACTTTCCCTTTGGTAATCTGAATATAGATTACGCATGTATTTATTTATACATTCATAGGCCTGGTATTCCCATCCTCGCGAGCCTTTTCTGCCAGGGTGGTAAATAGTATTGCAGTGTACAAAACCCCATGTAAGGAAAATGAGGGTGTCTCAAATGCAATAGATGCCCTGTGTGTGTGTGTGTGTGTGTGTGAATAGGTTGGATCAATGATGCGATACAATCCGCCAGGTGCTGATTGCATGTTCGTACGCTGAACGCTTGTGTGCAAGAAGGTGTTAAGTATGCAGCGAGCGTGTGTGTGTGTGTGTGTGTGTGTGTGTAAGTGTTGAAACATCTCTGCGTTAACAATTTCTCAGTCCTTGGCCTGCTTCCTCCCTTTTTCTCTGCCGGGTTTGTTCACACAGCTCAACCCACTGCACAGACTCCGCTGAGCTATATGAGGTCCTGTCTCACAAAGCCACCTTGACATCAGGTCAGTTCTTTGTGGCTAACACTTTTGGTGGTGCAGACACTATCTTTAGTGCTAAGGTGGCGTTGGCAGCTCAGCTTATACCTGGCATGTGAGAGAGGAGCTGTGCTGGGAGGCTCTGTGAATAAGGCATTATCTATGAGTCAGTGCTATGTGGGTATATGAGGACACTATAGTGTAGAGGATATGGCGAGAGTGCCTAGCCTTTAGCAGTTTTGTGTGTCATTATTCAAACACAAGAAAATGAGAAGGAGGGAGAGGAAAAGGGAAGGAGTTCAGGAGGGATTGTGTAAGAGGCGGAGATAAAAGCGAATAAAGGAGAAATGAAGGCAAAGGTGACTGTCATTATCCAAATAAATGAAAATTGAAGTCAGAGCAGCAGAAAGACACACACCTACACAGACAGACAGGTAGAAGGAGAGATGACTGGCCTTTACTTGGCCCATACATCAGTTTGTCCTTTAAGAACATCTGGCTCGTGATAACACCCTGCTGCCTAACACTTCAACGGCTTAATGCCCTAATGCCTGCAGCTGCGTACAGACACACATACATACACACGTTGCGTGGACTGTATGCACACAAAAATCTCTATACTTGCTGTCTAAATCCTTCTATTAGCAGCCCACTCCCTTCCTATCCACACCTTCGTGCTCAGAAGCTCCCTGAGCTGCCACCACAAGAAGAGCAATGAAGTGTGTGTGTTGTGTGTGTGTGTGTGTGTGTGTGCGTGCGTGCGTGTGTGTGTTTGTGTGGGTGAGAACATACTACATGCAGGAGGGAGCCCTTGACCTTCAAAAGTCTGTATGTGATCAACATAAAAATGCTCACTTCGCCCAGTCCCTCACTGTCCACACACACACACACACACACACCACCACACACACACCCATACAGCACACACACGCACACATACACACCTCTGCTGTAAGGATAGAGGCAGAGATCAAGCTCTGTGTTGGAGAGGCAATAAAGAAAGGCAGGTTCCCTACTGAGCTCTCAACACACACACACACACACACTCTCCCTCTCTCTGTAAATGAGCTCGATCTCTTTCACAGGTGTGAAGATTAGCCTTTTCCTACATCTGTTCCCAGCTCAAGCCTTTGATTATGAACAGAGACTGCAATCCTCTTAAGAGATATAAACTGTAAAAGTGTATTGTGTCTTGGTGTGTGTGTGTGTGTCGTGTGTGTGTATGCATGCAGTCCTGTGGTCATAGTCTTTCTTTCATTGTATACATATGAGTGCATATCTTGATGGAGCCTCTACAGTACATGTACAGTATCATATAACCTCCACTTATCTGTACAGACTCTGAGTTTTCTTGCGGAGAACAAACAAAGGCTTTTACTGTAAAGCCTTTCCTGCTGCGCTGAGGTCAGAGCCAGGTCTGATCGACTGAACGGCTGAGCGGGGGGCCTTTGATCGCCGCTTGTCACTGGGCAGACAGAAAGCTGAATTCCCCTCCACAGATTGAGCCATGTTTTCCAAAAATATCAAACTGCAGGGTTTTTTTTTTGTTCCTCCTCTGCAAAATGACATTGTGCAGGCTTTAGTTATTCCTTT
Source organism: Lates japonicus (assembly GCA_033238685.1). Classification (NCBI taxonomy): domain Eukaryota; kingdom Metazoa; phylum Chordata; class Actinopteri; family Centropomidae; genus Lates; species Lates japonicus. The sequence continues at coordinate 77,103 of BRZM01000718.1, read as the reverse complement.
CAAAAGTTATGATCTCATAGTCGTGTTCAAATGGGGTTTCGAGCGTGTAAGCGGTGTGAAGTGATGTTTGCCTGGCTTAAACATTACATGGCTGTATCTTAAAGGAATAGTTCAACATTGAAGCTATTTGCTGCAGCAAACAGCAGTTCCTCTGTACACCATCTTATATTTTGAGTTGCCAGATACAGTCAGTGAGCACAGACTGTAGTTTTGATCTCTCTACAGACACAATGGTACCAAGACTGGCAACCTCACTGCAATGAGACTTCAAGTTTCTGTGCCCAGCCAAAAAAACAGCCACCCACCCACCCCGCAATGCAACATGTAATTTTACACTTTGACTTTTCCACAGATTACAAGATATAACTTGTGAATAAGTGAGCTTCAGAGCTGCTAAGCCTAACCTACTAAGCTATGGGATGTCGCTTTAGATTTACCGTACTAGGTGGTATCAGTCTTCTCATTCAACTCATCCACGAACTATTCCTTTAATGCACAGACACAAGATTGGTATGAATCTTCTTATCTCGCTCTCAGAAAGAGCACATGTATGCAGTAACTGTTAGATTCAGTGTATTCTCTAAATGTGTATTCCCATGACACTGAACAACTATATTTTTTTAAACTATGATTTAAAGTTACATAACAGTCCAGAAATCACAGATTCGAAGTCCATAGAGTCCATAGCACTCGGATGAACACATAGTTGACAAGACATTCACACCGGATAGGATGCACATTGGACTTTTGTCGTGGTGATTTGCACGTTGGTTTCGGTCCAATTTGAGAATCGAAAAGAACAGCAGGGGAGCAAAGAGGAATCAGTATGAGGAGTGCGGTGTGACTTTGAAAAGTTCTTCCTGTAAAATAAGTTCTTGCTTCGTACTGGCAGCATCAAACAGACAAATGAATACAAAGAAAAGGGAAGAAGGAGACCATTAGACAGGTGCAGCCGGCAGACAGACAGACATGTCATGCTGACCTATATTACTTTTGCCCGCTGAGAAGGAGAGAGAGGAGATGAGAGCAAGAGAACTTGTGTTGAGGTGGCAGGTGTCTGTCCTTCTCCACTCCGTCTCCTCCATCTCTCAGGCATCTGAGGCAGTAATTGGTGCTGTCAGACTCACAGAGAAGGACAGAACACACACACAAACACACACGTAGTCACAGCCCCACACACATGCACGCTGACACACACACACACACACACACACTTATACACTCACTCCTGCCCTTCAGCATGTACCCCTAGGGCTTAAAGCAGGAGAGGTTTGAGAGGAGAATTCGCTACATCCTCTTCCAGCTGTGAGACAGAGAGACAGCAGGAGAGGGCAAGGGAGCACGAGGTGGAAATGGAGGGGGCAGAGGAAACAGTGGCAGACAGAAACAGAGAGGGAGAACAGCAACAGAATGCACAAGAGACGAAGACATGGAGAGGAAGAAAGCGAGAGAGCAGGGGTGGGGATGGGGGGCGGGCGGATCCAGTTGCACAGACAGCGGCCTCTGCATGGGGTAGAGAGATGGAGGAGAAGTGACAATGGTGCACAAATATATGTGACAGAGAGATGGAGAGAGAGAGTATGTGTTTGAACAGGAGTGAGAAAGAGAGAGAGGGAGAGATTATGCAACTCCAGTGGTGACGAAGCAGGTGAGTATGATTTCATGTGATTGAGCAGCAGAGCCACGGCCATCGGAGCAGCAGTGTGTTAAGTGCACGCCGCAACACACATAAAACCCAAGGGTAAACTGCACACACAGGTACACACAGAGGGTAATATTTTCTGACTGTAAACAAATTCCATGAAAAGACTGAAACCAATAATGTGTTGATCCAACACAGCACCTGATAGACCTTATTCTTCTGTGCCATAGAGCTCCATTGTCGCCTTAAAACTATTGAGAACACACCAGTGAGCCACACTGTTGCACTGGTTGCCATATTCCTCAGAATAAACTTGTGCTCTGTAGTTTATTTTAAGTCACTTGCGAACTGAATCTGTATTAATCCACCGCTACAAATAGTCCCCAAGATGTGCCCCCCTGTTTGAGCAATGTCTGTTGAAAACAACCGTGCCCAACTTTTTTAATAACTTGCAGTGACCATTTATTTTATAGGTCCTGTATTTCACTAATAACCTTCTAGAAAATAACTGGTATGTAATAATTTCAAATGAATGTTCCTGCAAAAGTCGTTATTAAGTTGTTAGTACGTTATTATATTCTATTTTTAAAATGGACACAGTGTTTAACTGGTCTATTTATTTCATTCCAGTGAATTGCGATTGTGACCTAAACAGTGTGTTAGTCAGTGCGCAGCAGGTCAGCTGAACATGTAAAATGTGTCTCTCTGTGCAGCTGTACATTATAGGCAGTTCAATCTGGAGAATAATTCATTCACCTGGATTTACATGGGTCTCAGGTTTGAGTCATTCTTTTAAAGGAATTCTTCTGAAACTAAACTGGAATTTGTAATAACTGCAGCTGTATCCTTTAACAATGACAAAATGTCAAAAGGACATTACTATCAAGACGACTGGTAGCTTCTGTCACAAAGTCGTGGTTTGTTGGTGCTTGTGTTTTTTAAAATAAAGACTACGTTTCCCATGAATCTCACTTCTCCCTATCATATAGTCCATCTGTTTGTGCTTCTGTCTGTGTGAGTAACAAACCTTTTTGTCATAAAACAATTCAGCAGATTGAATCTAATCCAGATCCAAATTAACAACATCAAAACATATACGCACATATAAACACAGTTTGCGCCTCGCTTTAGGGAATAAGAAGCAGAAGCATGGGGTGGGAAAAGAGAAAAAGAGAAAGATGAACTTGTGATCTATAAATGTTTAACGAGAGCAGACAGAGGAGATGAGGACTGCGAGGAGGAGGAGGGGGGAGACAGAAAGAAAAATGGTGAGGTGAAAAAGGAAGACAATATCAAAAGAGATGGGTGAGGAGCAAAAATGGGGGGCTTGTGGAGGAAAAGAGGTGGAGAACAGTCCCATTATAGAAGGAGACACCAGAGCAAGGTTAGAAAATAGCAGCGAGGAGGAGAGCCAGAGATTGAGGGAAAAAAGGCTGTAATTGGAGGTGTCTGGTGTTTGTCTAACACAGAGAGGCTAGTAATGATTCCATTAGCGCCTCACACCGAGAGAGAAAGAGAGAGACAGGGACACGGGGAGAGAGAGAGAGAGAGCGAGACGGAGAGGGGAGAGTGACAGAGACAAAAAGAGAAGATTCATACAGTACAGGAAAACAATGAGCATCAGAGCAGCTAAATGGCAGAAAAGAAGAAAACAGGTGCACACAAAAAGAGCAAGAGAAAGGGAACTCAAGGCGTCCATTAAAAGGCTCGTTCACCTGCACGATGGTGATAATTACAAATGCCCCCTCTGTCCCTTTCCCCAGCCCCCCAACCCCCACTACCTCATCTCTTTGTGCGACAGCAAACGAGAGAGGGTGATGAAATGCATTAGCAGAGTGTGTTTTCCCTATGGAAGACCCTCACACCGTCTGCAACCTTTTGTTTGCAGAGCGCTGAGAGGACTCTTTAAAAGCCTGGCCCTTGTTCTCCCTGGGACACATTAAAGCGCAACACACTGGGTTGTTGTACTTGTCTGTGTCCTCTCTCACGTCTTTGTTAAAAGCAGGCTGATTGCAGATGCAGTTACATTCGTTGGCTAAGTGAACATTTTGACGAGGGAAGGGAACAATATCAGGATGCGGGCACACGCAGGCAGAATAGCACAGGCACCAAAGTAATTTCAACAAAAGGAAGCCGGTTTCCAAGGTGTCAATTTGGCATTATTTCACTGGCAGCAAACAAATGTGAGATATGTAAAGGCTGACATACGTGGGACAACAAATTCTCCAGCTCATTGCTATGCAAATCCGTCCCAAGATCCCACAAAAATGTTTTTCCTAATACTGAGTAGGTGGCGCAGACAACCCTGCGGCAGAGAAGCTTCAATTCGCCACGAAGGAATTAGAATCTATTGAAAAATGCTTTTTGATTGTTTCCAGAATAATTGCCGCACCAGAAAATCTGCCTTGAAACGAAATGAAACCAAGATCCCTCCTGAAGTCGAAGACAACGGACACCCCTGTTCTCCACGCACACCACATCTGTTAGCGACCGTAACTTATTAGACGAGGGACACATATATTTCCTCCGACCTCTGACCTCAGACTGTCAATAAGACGTCATCATCACTTCTGCACACGACTGCAGCACGCACGTACACACGAGCACGAGTGTTATTGAGTTAAAGCCAGCTTGTTAAACGCGCTTACATCGCTGTATTTATCCTCTGCGGAGTGATAAGACTCAGGGAGCAGACTGATGAGGTCATGGAGATCACCGAGGTCAACCGCTTTGCTGCGTCAGCCCGACTTTGAATAAAAGTTTCGATATGGGGGAATGCCACACAGACGTACACACTGTAGGTAGTGAATACATTTGAAAAGCTGTCAGTGAGATCACCTCTCATATAACCGCAGCGTGTCATTTTACAAGACAGACATGTAGCTCAACAGTCGGTGTTTCATGATTGAGATGCAGCCAGAGTTCTGCCACAATCTGTGCACATTACCAGTCTGCAAACTGCAGAGTACAGCTTGTTCTTATTCACTTGTCTCCAAGGCCCAACTGCCAAGTTTTCTGGGTGCCTTGGCTGCTTCTTCTCCAAAACAACTGAAATTGCATTATGCGCACAGATTCCAAGTTTGCAGTGATGAATATCTATGATTCCATTTTCTTTTCGGGGAGGAAGTGAGCCCATGGGGACAGGTGACGGCGTGGGTCTAATACAGCTTGCTCACTCAAATGCACGCACACACCATACACACACACACCATCTGTGGAGTTTTACGACTCAATAATCTGCTTCCTAAGGCACACCTTTTCCTCTCCTCCAACAACACAAACACACACCAATGAGCACTTTCTCACACACACTCTTACCGCTCTCCTCTACTCAGCGGGGAAAATGAGATATTCAGCTCTGACAAACACACACACACTCTACAAAAAAAAAAAGAGGAGATGCCTCAAAGCAACTCCTACCCTTTCCTCTGCGAGAACTGTCCTCGCAGTGTTGGGAGCTGTATAAAAGTCACTCGGAGTTATGGCACCCATACTTACACACATGCACACACGCAGATTCACAAGCGCTCACACAAAGACAATGCATCGGTAACCTAAATACACACTCATTGTCATTCCCTCCTCAGTTTCGGAACAAAATTCATAGCGTGATGAAATGCCTCTGCATGCACACGATCCAGAAAGACACACAGGCATACACAGATGAACACACACGACATATATAAACACAGTAGAGAGCAGGATGGATACGATTACTGTGTTTTGTTTATAAGAGCACTTTTGTAAGCTGTTGTGGAATACCACGTACTTTGACATTCAGGTGTCTTTCATATCCGAAGGCCAGCCTTTATGAGACATGTGCACACACTGATACACACTATAAAACATACACACAGGTGTAAATTGTGTAATAATAAAGTCACTTTCCATATACAGGAGCATTAAAGCAAATACATCGCAGCACCATGCACATTTCTCTGTCTTGCTCTCTACTCTTGTCCTTATCTGTCTGTCTCTCTCACATACAAACATTCCCACACTCACAAATGCATCCCACACATGGCCCCCGGGGCCCCCCCAACCCCACTCACGTTGGCAGACGTCCTTGTTCTCCTCGAAGCCCGGTTTGCACACACATCTACCGATGGGAACCAGCCAGCCTCCGTCTGCGCTGCAGTACATCTTGGGAGCCTCGAACTCCTCGGAGGCATTCACACACATGCCGTGGACCTCCACCAGCGCCGTGTCTCCGCCAGTTATTGTGTCGGGGAATTGGGCCAAGTTAAGCACAGTGAGGGGGCACTTCTTGTAAAAGACCCTGACGGAGACCAAAGCGATACAGGCGCCCAGGTCCTGGAAGGCCAAGTAAAAACCTTTTTTGCTCAGGTTGCTGATGTCGCGCACCTCCGTGTTCAGCTTCATGACGCGGTCCCCGACGTCCACCTGTGGACAAGGGACATTTTACACGTCTTAGTCCTTTTAAATGTGAGAATTCAATCTGAGCTTTTTCCCCCCCCCCAAAAAAAGGTTTGTATTCTATTTAGGTAAAATGTTGCCTGAAACTCAGCAACTGCATTTCCAAGACAGGAATAATTATGTCCTCAAAATCCTGACAATTTTGCAAGCAAATGGAATAAGATAACTAAGTTTAAAAACCACCCACATTCAAACCCTGATTTATTTTCTGAGGGTATGTGGCAAATGGTGAATATCTAATTTTAGAATGCAGCTCTGTTATTTGGGCATCATATGGCCACATACAAACAGATGGAGCTTAACGCTAAAATCAGTCTCAGCGTAGAAAACACAGAAATAGTCCGCATGCAGCTGCAATGAGATTAACATACACGTACAATAAATGCCTGTTTGTGCTTATGCTACATGAGTGTTTGTATGTGTGTGTGTGCCCATACCTGTGTAAAGCTCTCATCTGCAGCAATAGTATCAATCTTGACATATTGGCTTTCCTTGATGAACCACAGGTTGGCATTGTTGGACTCATAGTAGTACATATTGAATGTCTGCAAAACAAACACAGTGTCCTTTCAAACTCCAGAAATGGAAGTTATCAGACGAAAACAGAATAACACGCAGCAAAGAGACAGATAAAAGTGAGGAAGTCCATCCAATGTGAAATTTTAACAAGGCTCCCGCAGCTTTCTAGCCATTCTACTACATCTCTTCAAATCTCAGCCCCTCTGTCTCGATGGCCAGTCAGCAACACTGTCTGCAGCTTCATGAAAGCGCAGCTCCATACTGTCTCATATTAACTCCACTACTCATTCTGGAGATGTAATGAGAGTGGAAGGGGTGCAGGGGGCAGACAAAGTAGAGAGAAATGAATACAGAGGAGCAGTGACATCAGGCTGATATGAGAGAATGGGGGATAGTAAAAAAATATATCAGAAGTTAAAATATACGAGGAGCCACAAAAGAGGCCTCCAGAGCATCATCTGATTCATTCTGCAGCTACCCTCTCATGTCATTCTTTTCTCGCCTCTTGTCTATTTATCTATTCATCAGCAAGTGTGCTTCAATCTGTGTGTGTGTTAAGTGTGTATTGTATGGAAATGCCTGAAAACAATTTTAAAAAAGGCAAATGTCCTTTTGCTGATCTGCAGTGTAATGTGGTATAATGTGCATAATAAGCACTGAGTTCATACAAAGATATAATTACAGTGCAAGCAAAAACTATTACGTTTTGTCAAGCCTAATATTACAGTAATATAACATAAATGTAAACAGCAGAATTCACCAATTTACTTGTACAAAGTGGTTTCATGCATTTAAAAGAATTTGATTAACTTAGATTCAATGGTGTCAAAGAACAAAAAATAAATTTCTAGTGCTTTGGATCGCTTTACTCCTGCTTTCCTCTCATGATTTTTGTGTCTTGAGTGGCTATATTTTCTGAAAAAGCAAACAATACCGCATAATTGTATCAGATAAAATATGAGGATCATGCAGGTTTAATTGAAAATGCAGAGATTTGTCATTAAAGCTAATTTGCTGATTTGGCTGATTAGCAGAGCACCCTAAACAAAGTTGCCACCGCATGTGCTGTAGGGTGAATTTGTTCCAATTTGTAAACATCTTAATTGGTGTTCCAATTAATCTGCTGTTTTCATGACAAATACAATATGTACCCACTAAATTACATATTTTAGAAGTGAAAGGAAATGCTGATTACATTAGTTAACTCAGTTTTATCCAAAAAGCTCAGAGAAAAGCATAGTCAGAGAAAGACTGCAGAAGTGATTTTTCTGAGACAAATCCCAGACTCCAAACAATTTCTGCCTTCACCATGTTTCATATCAAACTTACTACTGTGCTATTGATCTCAAAAGAAAAAAGAGGGAATGTGTCTTTTTACTTGCTTCCCTCCAAAAGGAATTCAGAGAGCAGACAGTTACACAACAGCACCCATAGAGCTTAAGTCAAAATTCAATGCTTTGCTCACCACGAGTGAACAAATAAGGAGCAGAAATGCAACAGGAGGCCTGAAACATACACAAACACGAACCTTCCAGTTGCAAGGAAATTTGTTATCTGCCACCATGGCTTAAAAGCTGGCACATGTTTTATCCTGTGTGTGTGTGTGTGGGTGTGTGTGATGCACACCTCTTTGCAGGTACCAGGGACCCCGGGCAGGCTATTGCAGTCCCTCAGGGTGAACTTGATCTCGATATAGACGCGCTGCGCTCCCTCTCGGCTGATGTGGCGCGTCCTCAGCCAGTTGTTCTGGTTGGCCTCCATGACGTTACACACCTGGTAGGTCCTCATCGGGGTGTTCCTCTCATCCATCACGCTGATCTCCTCCCACTTAGGACGAGAGATGGAGAGAGAAAGGAAAGAGCAGAGCAGGCCTATTAGCTGAGGAAGATGTTTATTGTAACATGTTTATCCGACAGTTCTAAACGTGAAGTTTCTGAGGCAGATTTAGGATCTTCCACATTTACCAGATGACATTTTTTGATGGAGGACAAGAGAAAGAAGTGGTATGAGGAAAAGGATGGAGGTAGAAAGTTGAGAGGATGAGTGGAGGATGGTGGACGAGGCTAAGGAAGGAAGAACTGAAGAGAGAAGGAAGGAAGAAGGGAGGAAAACAGCAAAATACTCAAGAGGGGTGTGAAAGAAAGTGATAAAAACACAGCGAAAGAGAAGCTAAACTTTGAATCGAACAGGGTGGGGTCACATTCAACTTGACAACAGCAGCACTCAGCTGCGAGATCATCCTGTTTCATTGGTAGTCAATGGACAAAGGAGATCTCAGTCCAAATATTGCTTATGGGAAACTGGGCCTGAGTTCAATGAACTGTGGTTTAGTGCAAACCGACGTTAAGCCTGCATGTTCTGTCTTTGTGTCTGGCTGAATATGAGTGATGATCTGTGTCAAGATGACTGAAGGACCGTCTTTGTCTATGCTGCACGTGTGCATGGAGTGAGCATGTTTTTCTAAAGTGAATGGGCGATTTAGCGCTTAAGAGTGTGTGTACATGTGTGTAAGAGAGAGAGAGAGACATAGACGGAGAGAGGGGGAGAGAGAGAGAGCGAGAAGGAGTAGGTAGGACAGAGCTACTTTGTCTCCCGTCATCTGCTACCATCTGTTTCCACTTCTGACTAAGGCAGTAATTGAGAACACTTCTCGCATGAGCAGGAAAACATTTCTATCTACACACACACACACACACACACACACACACACACACACATAGTGAAAGAACATTTCTATTCCTTAAAGAAACGGAAAATAAACCAATGTGGTTTCAGCATCTCAAGATATCTGATCCATTCAAGGAGAAGCTAACTGGATTCTCTTGAACACACACACACACACACATACACATATGCAAACTGGATGAGTCCTAGTTTGCGGTGAGGGATGAGAGGACCACCATCTTTGTTCTGAGCTCCTGTCATCATCTTAATACTGAAGCTTGAAGTTCCAGAGTGATGAGCACATATCACCTTACAGCAGTCCAACCATGTAAACACATAATACATGGTATGAACACAGACTGTAAACACACGTGTGCATTCCCACCTGCATGCACTGAAACATGCACACACGCGCAGACCAAGAAGTAGCTACCTGTCATCCCTAACGTGTCCTAAAATTCAAATGGAACCAGAACTGTAGGTGAAGCGAGAGGCGAAGAGAGAGAGGACAGGGCCAATGAAATGCAAAGAAGGCAGCAGAAAAAAAGGCAAAGAGAAACTTTCAGACAAGTCCAAGCTAACGGTGGATTCTTGAGGTTAATCTGACGTGACGGCCCAACAACCCGGCAAAAGCTTGACGCGTCTCACCTCCAAGTCCTGAGCACTAAAACAGATCCACATATTAAAAAACAAAAAAAAACAAAAACACACACACACACACACACACATACACATTCTCACAGAGACTCACACACACTTTCTCCAGCTCTCTAGCACACTCAGATGCTTTTCATCTCCACTGAAACGTCTACTGTGTATGGATTGGAGCTCAAACAAAACCAGCTCTCTCTTGATTCTGACCCAGCAGTCCCTCAACTACAGAAACAGAGGAGAGGAAGTAGGAGAAATGGAAGAAGAAGAAGAAGAAGAAGAAGAAGAAGAAGGGGCAGGAGATTGTTTAAGCTGTTACAGCCAGCTGACACAAATGCTCCTGACAGCCAGTTCAGGGTCTGAAGAATACATATAAGGGACGTATCGCTGGAGTCTTGACATTGTACACGCACAACTACTGTGAGGCACTGCGATCAAACCACACTCGATTCACTTAAGAGGACAAAACGAGAGATGGAGGGAGAAAGGGAGAGAAAAGAGGAGGGAGATGAATGAATGTTGGTAAATTACAGGCGCGCCTGGCAGCTAAATAGACCCATCTGTGCAGAGCTGGGACCAGTCGGACATCACAGGACGGTTGCACACACCCACACACACACACACTCATGCACACAAAGCTGAGTCCCCAGGGAGTGGTGATTAAAGCATTTATGGGAATAGTCATTGAGGGATAAAGAGGGCTTTATGATGTCTTTGTTTATTTCTTTGTAGGCAGAGTTTGGAGTGGCTGGATTACTGCCACTTCCTGGTGAGCGACTTATTTCCCTTGTTGGCGAGTCTGTTCATTGTCACTGTTGCCTGGTGTAAAGCACAGGTGTGTTTATGATCGTGAAAACAACCTGCTCGCTTCTGTGTTCACAAACGATACACCAGCCACTTGAGAGCAAATCTACCAAAAACAGAAGTGGGGAAATGTTTGCACAGGCTGAAGAGTTTAAGCTTGCTTTCTTACTCTCTAAACACACGCACTAAATGAAAACTGTTGCCTGTGTTGGTTCAGACTGAACGCTAATTAACATTCAGAATGAAACCCTCCTCCCTGAACCCTCAATCACCTTGGCCAATCAGCACGGAGCCCGCTTGATTGCTTTGAAGTGAAGCAGAGACGTCGGATCGGGGTTTAAGTTCAACCATTCACCAGCTTAACATAATATCCCTCCTTCTGCAATCATCCGATGGGTACACCTACGAGGACATAATTGGCCTCCAACCTCTAGAACAAGCTCTGGCTTAGTAAGGGAGGAAGGGGAGGGATGAGGAGAAGGAGAGAGGGAGGGAAAAACAGAGATGGAAGATGAAGGAAGAAAAGAGGGGGGCTGGTGTGGAGACGAGATGCTGCGGGGGCCTCCCCATTTTCAAACATCATCATTAAGACGTATCTGTTTTGTGTCCTGCGCAAGGAACACCCCTGCCTGGTGACAGAAGTGGGTCGCTCCGCTCAGTCTCAGGCACATCTGACCCTGCACGGCATGGATTAAGCGTGACCTCCGGAGGTCAAGTGTGGTTTTGGACTAACTCACATAGACAGTGGTCTCAGATTGGTGGGAATTGCCTCTTGCTGAGTCCAATCCACAGGTTTTGAAGTTCAAAGGTCAACTAGATAATCCCCCCGATATGAAACATAAGACCTTCTCACAGCCCTGGCACCTTTCCTCTCTCAGTCTATCACTCTCTATCCCTTTTCTTCTCCTTTACATAAGATCCAATGAGCATTTCTGTTAATAAATCACTACCACATTAATAGTGAGACATACAGTATGTATATAATTATGATAAACAAACAGTACTGTTGCCAGCAGGATTGGCAGCCTCTCTTAGTTTCCATACAGTTTTTATGGTGCATGCCTCCAGGTTTCATTTAACTAGAAATTTGCTGGCTTGTTTTATGGCACAGAAGGAGATACATTTACAAGGGTTTTATATGATGATACAAGATGGGCTGTCTGTCCAGGAATGGCTAGTAGAAGGATCGTCTTTAGCTTCAGAAAGCCAAACTACATCTTGTAACAATGATCCCCTAATTCTTTTTTTTTTTTTTGATAGGTTGGCCGCAGTAAGAACTTGTCATCCTCTAATAGCTACCTGTCTCTGCTTTTTCTCACTGCAGTATTTAAAACCGATATGCCTTGGCAACAAATACATTAGATTTCCTATAGGTGCTTCATAATAAACGTATGTGACTATCCTCATGCATGAGGACGAGGGAAATGTTCAAGGCTTAGCTCTGTTTGACCTTATGCCCATATAAATACAGACTAAGAATCTGTTTAGCACAGCAGGTACAGGGTGCGTTAGACCAATCAGCAGGCAGGAACTTGCGCAGAAGACGACGTACCTTGCCTTGGTTCAAAACTTAAGAGCAACACATAAATTAAGCATTAATATGACACTGCCCATTTTTCTCCTAAAATGAATTCTTTAATTTGCTTTTGTTTGACACAGCCCCTGTGTTTGAGATGAAACAGTAAAAACTGCTATGATGTTGAGTTTTGAGGGAAACACAGAGGCTTCAAACAATATTGATTCAGTGCCATCATTTTCTATAGTAATTATGTCAGGATGTAACAATTAAAGTGGAATTATAAAATGTACCGGTGTTAAAAAATGGGTCCGTGTAACACAATCTCCTTTCATTTCTTCCGGTTCATCTTCTCCTGTTTGTTTATGTTGCTTCAGCTGCACTTGCTTTGTGTCGCTTTAAGCCGGTTTGCCTTCAAGCTGTTTACGAGAAGCACAACTTTTATTTTATGGCAAAGTCATAGTTCACTGAAGAAAAAAACTGTGTGCCTATTTTAAGAAGAAGGAGCAGCTGTTTAATTCAGACAATTTAGCCTTTTGCATTTGTCTTTTTAAGTGACAGTGAGTAAGCTGAGGAAAAAAAACTAACAGGGAGGATCATGTTTATCTAGGGAGGAAGATATCATTGGCTTCATGTACCACAATGTAGACACAAAATGGGAACAACCATGAAAGCAAAGACTTTACCAGCTTTAACCAATTTAATAATTTCCTTTGTGAGATAAAGCAGCTGATAAATCATGTGCCTCAGCCTGAAAGTACCGGCACTAAAACAACACGCTTTTCTTTTTGTAATGTCTCAGTTGATGCGGCTGTAGCGTGTGTGTGTCTCTTCTCAGTTTCTATACACACTCAGGGAAGAGACGCCAGATCCCCACTTTGCTGACAGCTCATGAAAAAAAAACAGGATATACAGGATGGAGTTTATTATATATATGTTTTACTTTCTAGCCAACACGTTTCTTTGAGGGTAAACCAACAACACATGTTCTTTTCCGGGCCATGATGAAGCCACCCCAAACTGAACCATATTTTCAATAAAACTAACTTGTGTACTGGTTTTCAAAATTAGATTGAACCTCTTGGCTTAGCCACAGATGGAACGCATTCTGCTTTTCTATAAGGACCCCAGTGAAGAAGAAAACATACACAAACATCCCCAATATGGCCACACAATCAGAGCATTTCAGCTAAGTGAACTTGATACCCTTGATTGCCTCAGAAAACAACCTTGCTTAGCTCTGCTCACTTCAGCTGCCTCTCCTCTGTTGCGCGCAACCATGAAACCGCGTGTGGCATCCTGCAATTTAACACACTGATGCTGAATAGTGGAGAGGAAGTGTGACTCAAGGGGAAATAGAATTAATTCAGCGCCATTCAACAGCTCCACTGCTAGAGTGACATACAGAACCCGCTCTTATTTCTTTATTGAACAAACTTTGTCGTTCTTCCTTCCCTGCGCTCTCGCCCTCTTCCTCTCCTCTCACTTCTCTTCTCTGTTGTCATTTTCTGATTCATGGTGGCTGCACTCCAGACTCCCTTGGTCCCTATACCTGCAAAAGGCTAGTTACGTAACCACCTCTTACTGCACAACCACATACATACACACATGCAAATAGACACCAACATGTACACACCATGTCCTCTTACGTAACAATATTTACCCCCCTCTGCCCCGTCCCTCTTCATCCAAAAAATCACAACCCGTAATAAATGGAGGCTCCGGTGCCACAGCGTTTTCAGCGCAGCAGAAATAATTTGTAAATTCCCCCTGCAGACTCCCGATTTAGCAAGGAACGCTCAAGAACCCAGTGCTCTCTAAAACACAGACTCCAGTGCTGCTGCTAGTTCCTGAGTCCCAGCCCGTTCCCTGAAAATAAAACATGTCAACACAACCCGCTAGTTGTGATCAGATTTATACTTTTGGTGCCAGCTCCAGCATAAAGAGAGGATAAATTTTGTTTGTGTGTGTGTGTGTGTGTGTGTGTGTGTTGTGCTGTGTATACTCACCCCCTCATTAGGGTAAGCTTCCCAGCCCAGGTCGGCCAGAGCTGACATGGAGTCCAGCAACGTAACTGCAAGAACACAGAGAACAAACATGTTAAAAAATAAAGTCACATTTCATTTCCTTAAAATCACAATCCTGTTTTCCATATCCAGTGTGATGAAATTATGGCCTTGAATGCATCACATAACATCATGTAAACCTCCCATGTAAAAAGATGTTTTCACGTTTTTATACAAGGGTGTCTTTTGTTGTGTTGAAGCACAACAGCAGTGGAATCTAAAACCTATAATTTCAACTTTAAGATTACTGCGGTTGCGCTGCAGCTGCTATAGTTCAAGGGAACACAAAGACAGTCAGTGAAAAACCATCGAGATACAAAGGCAAGAGTATATTTACATTTTAGAAATTAAAGTGATACTCCACCAAAACCTCTGTTTCTTTTGAGTATCAACCTCTCGCCCTCGGTGGGCCTGAAAATGGTTTGTTTTGAGGTTTTTGTTCTTGTAGGAGAAAGGAGACTTTGGTCAAGTCATATTAAAAGCAGCTACAATGGATTTCAAAACTGACATGTCTTCAAGATAAATAAAACATACCAGGATGATGAAAGAAACTTCTTAAACCACACCTGCAATAGAATCATCTGCATTTTTGCCACAGTAAGGCTAAAATATGGTACTTTTGTTTGTTTTTTCTCATCAGCCTGTCAAGCCAATGAGCAAGACTATGCACCTCAAGTTGTTCTAATTGTCAGAAACAGAATAGAATTTCACTTTTTTTTTTTTCAAAAGTTAGTCACCGTTGACATCCATGGTGAACATTTTGAACCTGAACTCATCCCAATCCCTGTTTTCCTGCAATGGGTCAATTCACCCAAATTTCAGCGACACATTTTCTGATCTACCCTGTGCTTTGAGACGTTTTAACATACACGTCTCTGTGGTTTCTGCCATACAAATACATTGGAGGTATGTGGAATTCTGTTTGTGGTACACAAATAATAGAAAAATGCATTTAAACAACTTTAGCTGCAACTTCTATCTTGTCCCAGTTACCCCAGAAAATCCACAGACCTCCTTGGAAACACTTCTCATACGACTCTAAGGAAGAAATAGTCCCTATAAAAACTGCTGACAACACAGCCTGTGTATTATCCATTGGCTCTGGAGATAGGTATCTCAAAACCTGGACACATAAAACTATAAATATATCCCTGGTTGGATGACATTATAGGTGAGTGACTGTAAGTGTAAGTGAGAAACCATGTGTTTTTGTTATTTAGGTGAAGCAACCCCTTCAGCAAACAAACTACAGACACTCGCAAAGCTAAAAAAAAGACGTTTTTGTTGGAATATCACTTTAAAATGAGGACGTTTAGGACAAAGTACAAAAGTAGGATGAAAGCACATATGAGTCCAATTACACGTTTCCTGTGTGTGATCCCCTGTGTGACATGAGGAAGTGGAGGGAGGATGCAGGAAGGTGAGAGTGAAAAGTGAGGAGAGGAAGGTGGCAGGTTGACCAGCAGGAGGCATAATGAAAACCTGCTCAGACTGTCTTGCAAGGTTCTCCACTTGTGTGTCTGTGTGTGTCACTTGTTAGTGTGTGTGTGTGCTTGTTGAGGTTTGGCTCAGTCAGGTCCTAATCAAGCCTTCAACACCGCTGACCATCAATATTTAATCAGTATCCATCTGCAGAGACTGCTGCTTCTCTTCTTTCTTCTCTCTCTCTCTCTCTCTCTCATTGTAGCTTTCCCAGGTTACATCCACCCACTATTGAAATCTTTGAACCTATGCTTTCGATCCACAGATCCCAGATCAGACATCTGAGGCAGTGACCTGACACGATTGAAGGCGCCAGCGTCACTTTAAAGCAGCACGCTTGCATATTGCCTCCAATTTTTATAAGGTACCGGTAGTGACCTGGAAAAACTATTCCAAAGTAAGAAGAAAACAGAGTCTGCTCTTCTGAATGCAAATGAGACTAATCGCTCAATTGAAAGAGGTAGAAAGTGCCTGTTTACAAGCCCCTCTGTGTATCCATACAGCCTGTAGGTATGACAAAGGAACTGTAAAATTGGTCCAGCCTCCTCTTTTCCTATCTTTCCTTCTCTTCCTCTCGCACTCATGCTGTTCATCAGCCCTAACTGAATCCCAGCCGTCCTCCCCCAGCTCAGCACACCATGACAGCAGGGAGGCATGTCATGCTGCATTAGTGTGTATTTGTGTATGTGTGTGTGTGTGTGTGTACATATGCACATAATGGCACACATATCTGCGTGTGTCCGGGCCAGCTCGCACTCAGGCAGTGTCTGCGTGAGAAAACGGCAACAGAGAGAATAGCGCACACGGTATAATGAAGCAGACAGAGAGGCTGCGCAGCGGAGCCGAGGTGTGAGCGGGAGATAGATTAAATGAGAGGGATGAGACAGAAACGGCGGAGGAGAGATGCTGAGCAGCAAAAGGTCAGAGGCAGCCTCCAGCCCTTGTGTGTATTCAGAGAAACTAAAGACCATTTAGACTGCTTTCCTCAGTTCATGAGCATTTGAGTGGCGCACAGAAATAGGACATCATAATATAATAATATGTGATTTCAGGACCCAACAGAGAGGCACACACACACACACACTCATTCTTACACACACACACTCATATTTCTGCTCATAGATAAAAACTATGTATCAACAGGTTTGTGAAATTTACTGAAATTATCTGTTTCACATACAGTCAATTATGCCAATTATATTCTCTCTGACTCACTTACTGTAGTACCTTTTCATGTTTCTCACAAAGAGTATAAATGAGTACAACCTTGATCATTTTTAAGGGTTGGTTCACCCAAGGCACAAAAACATGTTTTCTCACTTCCCTCCACTGGCATCTAGGCTTACAGATAGTTTAGATTTTATTAGTGTGGGGTTTAAAATATTTAGAGTACAATGGAGGTGAATAGATTTTTGTGCTCAAAGCGAAAAAAAAGAAAAGAAAAAATTCATTTAATTCAGTATCAGAATTATTGGTTGCCCTTGATAACACACAAGCCTCACTGTGGTCATTTTTCATTGGAGCTTATTTCCACCAAAATAACTGTCCCTATTCATAATGTGTTCTGTGGAACATCCTGTGCAGTGTCTATAACGGTGTGATTTTATTCGCTTCCAGCTGGTTTCCTGACTATACAGCTCTTAGCTAGCTAGCAATCTACGTTATGATCTCATCTTAATACATTTACATTTATGCATTAAACAGATTCTTTCATCCAAAGCAACTTATAAGTGACGAATAACACAAAAGCTTCAGTGCAGTAGGAGATCTTTGAGTAACCACTAAGTACTAACCCTGTTAATAACTCACCAAGAACTTCCAGTTCTCTCTGTCTCCTCCAGTCTCTCTGCTTTTTCTTCTTTTCTCTGCATGCTCATGTATCAAGTTGGATTCAATAAACCATGAGGGAACTGTAAGGACCACAAATGAAATTCCATCACCCTGTTGTATTTGAGGGGGAGGCAGAAATCTCAAAGGAAGGATTTCTCAAAACCTGGGCAAGTAGACACCTTTACTTACTGACCCTGTACGACCCCTTTTTTTTCTGCATGTGGAAAACTTGCCTTACAGAACTGTCTAGTAAGCCAAAGTGTTACTGAGGCCATTACATATTCTAAAGCCATTTTGCAGCCCTTGGGAAAACACACACACATACATAAACCTACACACTGACACTTTTTCTCTTCTCCACCTCCTGTCAATACCACTTATCACTTGCAATCAATGACTGGACTCATCAGTTATGTATTAGCTATAGCTTCCTGTCTGCTGACACAGCCAGTACGCATATAGGCTATATGTGTCTGTCTGTGTCTGCATGTGGGTGTGTGTGTGTGTGTGTGTGTGTGTGTGTGTGTGTGTGTGTGTGTGTGTGTGTGTGTGTGTGTGTGTGTGTGTGTGCTATTTCTGTGTGTTTTGTCAAAGAGGCAGAAAATAGAGAAATTCTGAAGACACATTTCTTTCTTCTCCAAACAAACACGAAGCCACACCACTACCTATCTGTCCATCCATCTCTAAATGCTCCCACCCTATCTCCCCTTCTCTTCTCTTCCTTAGGGGAATTTGCTAAATTGTGTATGTGTGTGTGTGTGTGAAATCTAAGCCTGGGTCAGGCCTGCTTTGGCCCAGAATAAAAACACCATGCTCATCACTCAGTCACTCAGGACTGGCTCATGTTCGATCTAACGACCAGTCCCCACACACACACACACACACACATACACATTTACCCATGCACACACAAACACACAATCTCCAGGTTGATGAGCAGCTAAACATGACATCTCATACTCACAGTGGAGCACCCTCCAAATCTGAGCACTCAGTGACTACGATGGAAACCAAAAAAAAAAAAAAAATCCATCTACAAACATGGCTTCCCCCAGCTTTTCATTCTAAAAATACCACTTCCACACATTCACTGACGGAGACTCGCACTCTCTAATATTTCCCGTGCTTTCATCACAGGGCATAAACGCACAGATCCATACACGTGCACACATGTGACCTGATTACTGTGAGAGTTGTTCGGTTACAGAGAGACACGCTGTCTTATTGATTTTCAGCACCAAACTGTGAGGTTTCCATTTTCGAGAGTGAAAGATGAGGAGGAAGAAGGGGTGGAGGGTGTGAATCTGTGGATCATAAATTCCTGTACAAATGCAGTAAAATGCTGAAACGGCTCCAACTTATGGAACTGTGCACAGACACTAAACATTTATCAATCTCTTTGTCTCTCCATCTCCTTCTGTGTCTGACTGTTTTCTTCTCACTCCTGTTTCCTCCCTCTGGAATTATCTGTCTCTCTCTGTCTTCCTCTCTTTCCCTCCCTCTTGTGTGTTCGTCTCTCTCACTCACCTCTCTCTGGTCAGTGTCTCCTTCTAACTGCAAGAAGCTGGCAGTCCACCTACTAATTCAAGCAATTTTAACCAACAACTGAATTAGCGCACAAAAGGAAACCCGGGATGCTTACACACTCACCCCTCACACACAAAGCAAACAAATACACACCTTAAGATGGTTTTGGTTCCCCAAAGAAAAGGCCCAGCACATTAAGACAACCACACAGACTCAATATAAATTACAATAATAACGGCTACCATAATGGGAAGTTCATAAAACTTTTCACTCGGAACAGAAAATAGAATGAAATGAGCAGACGTGGAGGGTCTTGCTGATACGTTCAACATGCACTGTCCTGCAAGTGTAAGCCTCAGAGAGTTTTGTTTATTGTTATTGACTTTGAATATAGCCCCCTTTTTTAAAAAGGTCCCAGGTGACAATCTCATGCCCCAAAAGCTGTTGTATATTCCTGCTGAAATTGCTGACAACCAGACTTTACAGTAATCAATTTGCAAGATTCTCTTGTGAAAATCTTCCAGTAATAGAAGTGAAAGAAAAAATGAAATGCAAACCAGGTGCTGAACATTCTTATAACACCTGTCAAAACAAGGTTACAAAGTGCTTTAAATTAATATAATGTACAGTTAAGATTGAGATAAGATAAAGAATAATTTAGCACGCCATAATAATGAAAATGTTGCAGATGGTGTTTCTAAAATCAGCTGTTTACCTGGTTTTATAACAGTAAGTAAGTAAAGACTGAGCAAACTTCAAGCTTAGCAGGTGACTCTGTTAGCTTTTGTATGATTAATTAAAGAAAACTTTGAGATGCAATAAGCGTTTATGAGCCAGGTAGCTCTTCCCCGTCTTAATGCTAAGCTAAGTATCCTGGCAGTAACTTCATATTTAGCACACAGACATGAGGAGTGGTGGATCTTCTCATCTATTTCACTGCAAGAATAATTTCTTCCCAAGGCTATTGCTACTCCTTTACTTTCATCAGAGAAGTCAACACCACTAAGCTGAAATCTCTTCTTCTTTAAGGCAACAAAAAACTTAACAACCTGCTTTAGTCAATCAAGCTGTGCAGCTTGCTCCGTGCGAGATATCTGACTCGCTGGAAATACAAACTATACACAAGTGCACTGAACATACACACCCAATATCTCAGTATTAGTCCCACCACACACATGAGAGCTTCCCACGTGCTTCCACTCCATTGAGAGTGCAGTTCAATGAGTGAGAGTGTTGTCAGGAGGGCAACAAGCGGGCGATGGAGAGCAGGATGAAGGAGTGGGAAGAGTTGAGCTCTGAACTTTGGGAACAAACTGGTGTCTGCGACTGCTACTTTCTCTCTCTCGCTGTCTTTCATCAGTCCTCTCTCCACTCATCCACAAACCACCAGAGGCACTCAGTCCGTCTCTTTTTCCTCCTAGTTTTCTAGTTTTTCCCTCTCCATCTAGCTCTCATCTTGTTCATTTATGAAGCTTCTCGGTCCTTCTTATCTATCTGACAGTTTGCTTTACCATGTAAATGTCAGATACATCCTCTGTCATAACTGAATAAATTGAGATATACAGGAAAATGTAACTTCTTTACTGATCCGATGTTACATTTCAGGGTGTGTGAGTTTGGAGAAGAAGGTTTCTGCAACAAAACTGCACCTACATTGTATTCACACTTAGATTTGCTCATTTGTGTATGTAGGGCATGTTTCCCTAAACAGGCATATTCCTAATATTTTAATTTCACTTTCAGTGAAATTCTTCGGGGCGGGATGGTGGAATCTAACATGATTTCCAGAGTAAAAATGTTATTCTTCTCAGTGTGATAGTGAATTCTGCAAACTAGATGTGTCTATGAATAATTCAATGGATTTAAATTAAATTCAATCAATTTTAGTGTGTATCCAGGGAGCACTTGCCTGCCCAACCAGCTGTCTGCTTATTCACGGCATATTAATATTAAGATGGTGGTGGCGAAGATCAGAGGACAGACCCGCAACCCCAGAGCAGGGCCGAGTGCATCCGTGGACTCGCCTGACAAGAGAGGCCCCTGGTCGAGCTCCCCCGCTGGGCTCAAGAGACAAAGACAAGTGCCTGTGTTTCCAAACACGGGCCCCTCTTACCACCCAGAGGTCAGGAACTTAGAATAATCTAGCTCAAGCAGGAGGGACTGTGCTTTCTCATGCACACACACACACACTAACACACACACATTTAGGGATTAAGGCTTTGATATGACCCTGCTTAACCCCACAGAGGAACAAATAGTGGGGTGTCACAGGGGGAAGAGAGGGCTGTAGGAAGAAAGTTTCGAAGGATGGGGGGTCTATGTGGGTATATAGTCAAAAAAAAAAAGCGGTGGTGTTGGGGATGGAAAGGGCAATGATGAGACATGTGCTCGACAGAGAGAGAGAGAGAGAGAGAGAGACAGCGCACATCGGCTAAAAGACAGAAACAAGAAGCAAGAGGGTGAGATATGAACTAAATGGACTGTATGATCAAAGTGGATAAATAAAGAGAGAGATGAAGAGAGAGGGAGACCTTGCTGCGGTGAGTCATGAATGAGCTTGTTGGTCTAAAAGGGACACATACTCTTTGATCCTCCTCTAGAAATGCTTCTCAAGTACAGCCTCGTCTGAAATGCCACCATCAATGGAAGACAAATGACTAACGACCAGACACACTAATCAATCGGTGGATTCATGACCTGCCCTCAGAAAGACACGCAGCACTTTTTTGAGCACAATATCAAACTGGCAGCCTATATTTAAGCAATGTAGCTTCTAAAATGGGAAGTCTAAATTATTCAAAGCCAGCTGACATTTTATCTCTTTAGCCTCACAACCTACTGTATTGCCATGAAGAGCAGAATAATGTCAGCTATAGCCTTGGGGTTGCAGTAGTTGTATTTTTGCCACTCTAGACTACAGGGCTAAATTTGGATGACTCTCTCAGAGCCTGTCAAGCTCAGGCTTCCCATTCACTCACTACAGGGGGAAGTACGCCATCTAGTGTATGAGTAGCATGTGGGTGTCACAAAGGCAACTGAAAATGCAGAGGAGGAGATCAGAAAAGCAGATTGTTGTGTACATCAGATATTCATTGAGAAGAAGTGATGGTTCACTAAAATTAAAAAGAAGAGAGTCATTGTGGAATCTCAAAGGACCATGTTAATCTTAAAGGCATTTAAGACCCATTCAGGCCCCATTCACCAATTTCAGTGGTGCAGCGCAATAAAATCTTTGTTGTCTCTGTTTTCTTCCTCATTTTTGTGAGAGACTGTATCAACATTTGCACAAAAACATGATTTCCCAAAAGGTAACATGATAAAGAGGAAAAAGATGTAGGTGCACATAAATCTTGATAAGTTAATTTTAGATGTTTTCAAGCAGTAAATGCTCACAAAAATGTAGGCCATGTCGTTGTTGGGCCCTTTCTTAACACCTCCCACCCAGTGCGCTTTGTGTATGTGCCGTGTTACTTTCAAGTTCCCATTCGGTACTGTACACGAGATGCAAAACTAACCACTGCTCCTACACTGGAAAACCTCACCCTAGATACTGTGCATGTGAGACTGAAAGTGATTTAATTCACCTAAATTTTTCTTCTTCTTCCTCTCCTTTTCGATATTGGGATCCTCTGCAGGACAAGACCACGAGATTAGAAAATGCTGCAGAAGCTGCATAAACTCATATTGAGCTTTAGTGGTGCAGTTAGTCAAATTACCAAAATAACTTGGCACATAGTAAACATGGGGTTTTTCAGGCAATTAGTGGTATTTAGTCCTGTCTTTTTCCCAGTTGGTGTAGTAATATTCTGGATATACAATTGTTTCATTATATTTCATTATATATCATAAAAGCACTCATAAGATCATGAAATATGACAAGTTTGCAACAGCAAGTTGTACACAACCTTATAGTATTAATTATTTATTACTTAACATATAAGCCTTACATACACTACCAGTTAAATTGACTACAGCAAACTTGATTTTAAACTTAGGGCTTTTTCTTTTGACAGAATAGAGTGTAAGCCCAACTAACAACACAAAGCAGTGTAACAAAAGAAAAAAATGCCCCCCCCCCCCCACCTCCCAACTAATCGGCCCATTTTACCAAATCTAAGGAGAGGAGTGGACAATTTGCTGTCTATAATAGCATTGGCCCAAAGAGACAGGTTACTGAGGCGGTGAAAACCCGCTCCATCTGAAATGATCGTGCTGGATCAGCTGTGGCATTGCGCGTCTCCCAACCGTGAAGAACTGCGGGCGGAGCGCCGCTATAATTAAAGCGCTTATTGATTAGACTTTTACGCGCTCCTGCGTCCTCTGGACCGTGAGCCGGAGGCGCGGGGCGGGTCACTCTCTCTCACAGACATTCAAATTACCTCAGAGCCGCGAGAGCAATGTCTATGCTAATGCCTGTGGTATTAAAGCCCACCGTTTTTGAGTCGATTATTGACGCTTTCCTTAAATGGACGGTTGATCCAGAATTGAAGCTTTGTGTGCAGGGGTCAATAGCAGGGAGCAGGAGGTCAGTTTCATTTCAACTCCACCGGTCTCAGGAAATGAATTGGGAATGACTCGGTTAATTGAAATATTAATTGGAAAGCAAATGACATTTCTCAACTCCAACTGGGATTTCTGTCCATCTCCTGGTATTGAGCAGAAATATACAAGATCCATCCATAGGGGCCTGGGGGAATAGGTCAGATATCCTCATTTGTTGAGGATCAACCTCTCGCTGCTTTCATGTAGGCATTTTTCCTAAGTTTGCACAAACACTGTGTGTATGTGCGTATGTGTGTGAAGAGAACACAGAGACAGAGATAAAAATGAAAAGAGCATGATACAGTAAAAGTCCTGAGGTAATATAAAAGAGAACTGGCCATTCTTTGCCTGCTGGAACAGAGAATAACAATGGTTGATGGTTGATGGACCTCTTGTGGGTGCTGGTGCCGGGGGCAAAGCAGAACATCATGCAATCAGTCCGAGAAAGGTCGGCGTATTGATCGACGTGTATGGCTCCGTTGTTACATATCAAAAACATCTCTGCTCTTCCCAACACATCTCCAGCTTCTGAAAACGACCTGAAGTGCACTGCTCTTTACAGCAGGCCGTCCCCAGACAGCCATTGGGCCCGTCACACCGAGGCACCAGCATCTCTCAGACTCAAAAGCCAGACACATAGCTCTTTGTTACAGCATACCTAGCCTTTATAGAAGTTTTCTGGCTGTTTTTCTTGCTCGAGATGAACTTATCAGAATGTGTACACAGACAGAAAGGAGAGGGAGCGAGTTAATCACACTGTCTGATCGTTTTAATTCTGAAAAAAAAAGAAAGAAAGAAAGAAGACAGAATCATATATCTTTATCTTCCAAAATGAATCAATAAAATTCCTGTGTTGGATAAAGGATAAAATTAAACCTTAATCTCTCTGAAGCTGATTCTTTATTAAACAGAGACAGCAGACGCAGCCAAATATATCCACCTGATGAGACATTCCTTTAATTACTGGTCTCATTTGTGACCTGTCACTCACTTCATGTCTGTGCCTGTGTGTGTGTGTGTGTGTGTGTGTGTGTTTGCTTTGAGCTTTACGCCAACCACCGATGTGTTTCATATCAGGAAATGCTCTTGTCTGCCACAGTCTGCCCCAAAAGTCCGTCCCCATTTCTACTGTAACAAGGTACATAGAGGACATAACCACGATGTAAGGGGTGTGTGAATCATGCATGAGTGGGTTTGCGCGCATACAGTGTCATCAGAAACTTGCGGTTAGAGGCAGAGGAGTTTGGTTTCCTCATTCATTTTCTCACCTATTCCCCATGCATGGAGATGAGGTGGGGTCACATCTAATGCAGCCTCAAAGTTTGTGTGTGTGTGTGTGTGTGTGTGTGTGTGTGTGTGTGACCGTATGTAAGTATGTTCTCAAGCATGCCCTTGTGTCCACGTGTACGGGCTCGACAATGTGCTTCTCATTCCCATTTGCGGTCAATATCGGATGAGGATATGAGAGTCAGTATTGATTGTAATTTCCTGCGATGCTACGTTCCACTCTCTTGCTTTATCAGGAGACTAATTCCTATCAGCTACGCTGTCGGCCAACCAACAGCCCTGGCTGCTGCCCGGGACAACAACTAATGAATAAGAGAAGAACGAATAATCCAGTATTTCTCCCCTGACAAACAGGTTGCCACAGGGATGATAATGATGAGACTGGGATATTGGGTTTGGAGAAATGTGTATGTATGTCTGTGTGAGTGCAAGGTACATCGGTGCAGGCAGGTCATTATGTGCATGTGTGCCTGCATGCCTTTGTGGGTTTGTGTATGTTCTCCAGTTTGTGTATTTGTATGCACTTTGTGCTGGGTGAAGGTAAACACCAGCCAAGTTTTCACTGATTTTAATGACTGGACATTTGGGACGACGGGTATTTGTGTGCTTTGGGATTTGCTGTTGTTGACCGAGGGAGTCAAGGACACGAAGATAACATTTGCCTTCCATCCTGACAGCAGGTGTTCGGCCAATCAGGTGTTTATTTTTGCTGTCATTGTAGAGCTGGTATAATGATGTGCTGGCTGAGACCAACCAAAGGGCCCAGATACATACCGAAGGTTTCAGTTCTTCTCTGTCCGTCTGATTCACACCTGTTGAGTCTCAGTTTTTCTTCAGCGCTTTCATCAATGGATCCTCTTTGTGTTGCTGTTTATCTCTGCCTCTTTGAACGTCAAGTGCCCTCACACCTTCTATATATCCCTTTTGGTCTCTCTTTTTTGGTTTCTCACTTAATCCAACCTCATTTCAAGCTTTAGATTGAGTCCATTATACTGTCAGTTTCCCTGGCTTTATAGTTGGTTAAATGCTGTGTTAAAACCTGAGGATTAACGTGTGCCTCCTTCTGAATACACCATTCATGGGCCCTCTTTCCTCAATGTATGCCCTTAAACTGCTCTATAAATGTATTTTTTAACACCACTTCCTCCCTCTTCCATCATAATTTTTCTTACATTCTTCTTGGAAATTCTAGTGCGGTTTAAAACCAAAACGGCTTTGTCGTCATCATAGCCACTATCTCTTTCATTAAAGGTCATACACACCTACATAGGTGTTTGCACTTATTCTGGCTGATTCGTCTTCCATGTTCACGCAAACACAAATACCAAACCAATAACATGCTAGCTGGTAAGATGCAGATGCTAGCCAACTACAATAACCCATTAGCTAGCTTGGCTAAAAGGACGGTAAGTTTTGAGTTGTGACAACTTGGGTGTGAGACCATGTTTAATTTGCCTTCACAAGTAAATCCACTAATCACAGCAGTTACACTGAAACAAATAAATTTTGGCAGTAAATTTCATAGTTGTACATACTGACATGAAAGAAATAGAAAAAGCCAAACAGTCAAGGAGATGTCAGTCAAACTCTCTCAGTCTCTGCACACACATGTAATCATGAGAAAGAGCCAAAAATAGTTTCAGCCACCTGTGTGGGTGTATCATGGATGTACAGGGCCATTAAACAGAGTTTGGCTGAGAATGTCACTGTCATTGATGGGTGTGTGGTTGACAACAAAATGAAAATTATTTTGACTCAAACCTGTTACAAACCTTTTTGATAAGAATATGCATAATTTATGTTTCATTCTTCTGAACTAATGAACCGCAAGAAATTTCCCCAGAGCTATCTAATAAAATTTGATTCTCCTTCCAGCCACCAAACTTTACATACTATCAGCAACTCTTAACGTAGAGACTTGTGGCTTTCAGAGTGAGTGTAGAGGAAACTGACAAGTATTTCTGTGTGTATGTCTATGAAGGTTTGTACTTGCTCCGGTTGTGTTGTGTTGCACGGTGGGCAGGGCTGTGGTTGAATGCTTTGTGTCTCATCTCTGGCTGATGAGAGGTGAACACATTGTTTCCTCTCCACACTGCGGCCAAAGTGAATTTTCTCCATGGTGACGAGTTAGAAGTGAGGTGGGGGGAGAGGTAGCGGAAGGGCTCATGTTTTATAAGAGTGAAGATCAAAACTTGAATGATCAGAGAGACAGAAACTTTCACTAAAGCTACAAACGTACACATTACGCCTGCTGTGTGAGCGAGACTGATTCTGACAACTTCTCAACCAAGCAACAAGATAATTTTCGGAGCGATTCAGATTGTAAACATTTGTTGCTGAGAGATACTACACTCAGCCATGCCAAAGCTCTGTGGTTCCGGCCAGTCCACCCTCATAACTGCCTTTGTAAATGCCAATCAACTTGGAGCAGACTAGCTCTGGTAGTAAACTGCTTGCTGACAGCTTAACACTATTTTCCCAGCAACACTATCAGCTCTATCAGCGACTGTGTCTAATTGAGCCAGAGCTGTATCTCCTTATGACAGCCCTGCTTCTGCTACTAGACAGACTCAGAGGGAGGATTTCTGAACAACATGGGATCGCCGAGATGCGTGGGTGGAGAAATATGCACATCATAGACAAACACAAGGTAACGCTGCACACACACACACACACACGCACGCACTCAAACATAAACACTCACTGGCACAAAGAAGAGCAACTCTCAGCTAAGCGCAGGCAGTCACAGCAGGAAAACTACAGGCCGAAAGGTAAAAAGCAGAGTTAGTTGAGCTGTTGACAAATGGTTTATTGATTACTGTCCTTAATCGGGTCGGTGTGTGTGTGCCACACCTCCACACACACACAGACACTAATCAGGCATTGGGCTTAAAAGTGCCAATTAGACCAACAATCTGAAACAGCAGGACCGAAAGCAATGAAAGACTGAAGGGTCACATGATGCCGCAGACACATGTGCAGTATCCAGCAAATTATTCTAAAAGTGTATTAGTAATGAAAACCCCTTGACCCATCAGTCACCTCAAAATTCTCATGATCCACACACACAATACGCACCGAACCCAGATGCCCTCATGCTTATCTAAATCAACAGGAGTTTCTGTGAAACTTGATTGGTTTCATCATCCGTGCTCATTTCAATGAATATTTCAACAGTGTATTGAGTGTCTCCCTAGCATGCATTGTCTCCTGCTGTTGAAACACTCATCCTCATCCTTCTCCACTCTATCCCTCTCTCTCTTGCTGCTATCTATCCTCCAGGCTTTTTGTTCTGTACTTGAACTCTCGGGGCTGTGACCTTACATTGGTCA
Source organism: Lates japonicus (assembly GCA_033238685.1). Lineage (NCBI taxonomy): Eukaryota > Metazoa > Chordata > Actinopteri > Centropomidae > Lates > Lates japonicus. The sequence continues at coordinate 48,804 of BRZM01000718.1, read as the reverse complement.
CGATGTCACTGCTGCTAATATACTGTTAAGTCAGCTAGGGACAGGAGGTCCCATCAAACCTTAGTGTGGACTGCCACTCTCTCTCTCTCTCTCTCTCTCTCTCTCTCTGTGTGTGCGTGTGCTGTGAATCATTTGACTGTTCTATCTATCCTGTGCAACCCTGGAGTTGAGGTTTTCTGTGTGTGTGTGTGTGTGTGTGTATGTGTGGGAGAGTGAGTGAGAAAATATAAGTGAAAGGCAAATCATCCAGCTCATAACAGGGATGAAGAAGAGCTTTGTCGAGCTACAGAACAGGACTGACTGGAGCTTTGGGGAATAGTGAATGAAAGTGATTCACAGAGAGACAATCGAGCCACACAGCTGTATCATCTCCAGTCAGACTGTCTGACAGTCAACAAGCAAAACAACACCACTGACTCTCCCCAGCTTTTTTTTTTTTGTTCAAATAACCTGCAACCTGCTCCACAAATCCAATGAATTCTGAATGTGCACACTGTTGTGCTCTTTTTTTTCCCCACTTAGTTCGCAAGCACATCTCCCCCATTAAGCAAAACCCATGTTTCAGCGCAGCAAGCAGTCAGGAGTAGTTAGTAAGTAAATGCATTGGCTAATTTCAGGCCGAGCATCGATGTTAATACAATAACCGGGAGAAGCTCAGCAGCAGCGTGTGACAAATTTAATGTAATTGCTGCTCCTCATTTGCAGACAGAGGCAGTGGGCTACAGCAGATTGAAAAAAAAGCTAAACATTTATCAGTGAGTTATAATGAAGATATCTATAATTGAGAAGGATTTTGACAGAGATGTCAATGTTGTTTTGGCATAATTATTATAAGTTAGGCTACTTTAATGCAAGAAAAATAGTTACACAGATAAATAGAAGCTTTTCCCGAAGTCAGAAAGTGAATTGTCCACATCAAGCTTCTCTATCTTCAGCATGACAGGGCTGCCTGTGTGTATATGTCATACAAATTTAATGTCAATATGCTCGGGAAAGAAAAACGTGACGAACAGTTTCCCCTCCACTCTCTCTCTCTCTCTCTCTCTCTCTCTCCTCCGCTTTCTTTCTTATGCATGATTCATAACCGAGCCGAGCACTTAACGCGAGTCTCAGCCGCTCCGCTCCGCGCTCCTTCCCCGGTCCCCGAGTGGAACCGCGGGATTGTGTGGTGGTGGAGTGGGGAAGAGAGAGAGAGAGAGAGAGGTCCTCATCGGGGGGCCAACGCAGCGCACAAACCCAGTCATCTACCTCACTCCTCTAAAAAGGTTCACGCAAAACCCCTCACCTTCATTCTCCGGATAATTCCGTAAGGCCCCGCACGGCGACAGCGCGTGGAAAAGAAGCAGAGAGGACAGGAGGAAAAGGGATGGATAGATCCACAGGACGCGTGGTGGTGCCATTTTCAGGCTGCGCTGCGCCCTCGCTGCATCCCTGTTGGCGGTGTCGAGTCGGTGAGCGCAGCCTTGCGATTGAGGGGTGAGAGAGAGAGAGAGAGAGAGAGAGAGAGAGAGAGAGAGAGAGAGGAGGAGACGCCGGGAAGGAGGGTCCACACAGTCAGCCAAGTCCTGTCAATCAGCCGCCTGGCTCCAGGGTGGTATAGCAGCGGTCTTTGGAGACTCCTTGTGCAATGTTACACTGCAAAAAAGACCAAAAACAAACAAACATATATCCATCTGACCAAACGATCTAGCCTGATAATGAGTTTTTATTATATTTGTGTTGAAAATATCGACAACAACTACACGTCCAACTACGAGTGCTTCAAGGACACAATGAAAATTGTGTAATCTCTTCCAAAGCCATCCTAAACTGAGAGCAGAGCACAATGGAGCTTCAAATTTAATAATAGGCTGTAAATGTCACAGCAAAACCAAACCTCTTATGGGATTAGATGATTCTAATTCTCTGAATGTAACTCTATAAAAAGCCCATTCATTTCGAATTAAATGCAGGTGTATCAAAGAAGGGATGTGATCTATTGTTAAGCAGTATTACTTTTATAACAGATCATCAGATAGTTGTGTCTCCCATACAACCTCGGGAACAAGGAGTGCAACCACTGAAAATTTAACCCTGATTTCCATCTACAAGTACAAATATTTATTATTTTTATGTCTGTATAAAACAATGTAACAACATCCAGGTGAGATAGTTTACCCAAAACCAAATCCTTGAGGTGAACAAACCTCAAGTAAACCAGCCATCTCATTACTGGTCCACAGTTGTTTGGATCCACAATCAATAACCTGGGTAACACTTCCATCTCACTGTAGAAAATACTGTCAATTATTTTGATAAGCGACATGGGCACATGGCAATTACTGGATTAGTGTCAGCTCTGGCTCGCCTCTCTGTGTCTTTACCCAGCTGTTGATGTGGTTCCTGCAGATGCTACCAGCAGTAGACAACGCTGACATGCCCAACAGATTCCAATCAAACACTTTATGGAGATTTATTCAGCCTATGTTATGTGCATTAGACTTCACTTCTTGTGGACGTCAGGAATTTGAGTGTGGCTGTCGGTATGTCTCCAGCAGACTGTCTTTAAAACATGAATAAATAATATGTGCAGTCATAGGAAATGTGTGAGGAAAAGCTGAGAGTGTGCAAGGTCAAGCTTCCAATCTTCCGCTTCTTCAACGCAGCCCGCTGACAGGGCTCATGTGGTGAAACCCCTGCCCCTGATGGGAAAAGATGCCCTCAAGAGGTAGATGTTACCTCTCTCGCTTAACTGGTTGAGTGTGTGTGTGTTTGTGTTTTTGCACTGATACACAGATTATTCTACTTCTCGTGCCCCTAGTGTCAGCTTTTACATCTGATTTAAATAATTGTATCACCTGTAGAGTGAGGTCAACACAAAATATGACTTTACTCTGAAAAAAACAGCAACAATTCATAGGGGTGATGCTTAAGATTGAAGAGGGCTCTGTTGGTTTTTGGATGAATTCAACAAAGATGATACAGCTTAATGCTTTAGAGGTGCTCGTAGGTGGATTTTGTTACCTTTGGAAAAAGCCAGGCTAGCTGTTCCCCCCTGTTTCCAGTCTTTATGCTAAGCTAAGCTAACCCATAAATTGGTAGAAATGAGAGCCTACATTCACATCTTAATTGGCATTTTTTTTCTTGCTGTGAATGCCCAGCACAGCTGAAATAAAAGAACTAAAGAGATCCCATAGGTCGCCTGATGCACTGGGATTTTTTTCCCCCCTCCTGCAGTCAGCAGGCAAATGTGATGTTACCACTGTGTGATTTATGGAAAGATCATGACCACAATTATATTTACCACGAGTAACGTTCTCCTATCACGCTTCTGTCCCAAATGAAGCCCCTGAAAGAGCCATAAACCTGTCAAACATACACTGATTTATGCTGAAATTCTGTTTTACCTCCTCCCGGCCATGTGTGTAGCTATAGAAATGTGTGTTGGCTTTTGTGTTTTTTTTTTTTTTCTTTGTGTGTGTGTGTGTGTGTGAAGCAGCCACCTCCACAGATTTGTTAAGGGTCCAATTATGATGATGATTTGTTCCCTGCAATGGCTTTACTTGGATGACCTAATTTCCTCATTGAGTGTGGGGAGAAGAAAAAAATACTAGTCCTTTTTTCTCCTCTTTTTTCCTCTCATCCCTTCCTTCCTTTTTTTCTCTCTTCTCCTCCTTCTTCTTCTGCTTCTTCTGCTGCCATGACGCTGCATTCATCCGCACGGCGACAAAACATTGCTGTCATGCATTCCAGCGGTGACAGCGTGACACGGCCCCTTAAACCCTTGTCACTCCCTCTGCCGCGCACACACACACACACACACACACACACATAAACACACACACACGCATGCATGCACCCAAGCACACACATCCTGCATGCCTCGTGGAAGAGTGATCTCGCCAGTGTAAAGCGCTGCTTTTGCATAATGACATTTCAAGGCTGCGCACACACACACACAAACACATGCAGAGACAATCCACAGACAGCTGAGTGACAGAAGCCTACAACAAACATTTGATATGTGTCATGTGTTTCCTTATGTCCTTATAAATGTAACTCTAAATGCATCTTCCTCTGTGTTTTTGCACCATTCACTCTCTGACAGGATTTATTTCCACTTGGAAGTGCTGATCTCTTCCTAGCCTTTAACTCATTTTGAAAAGAGTGTCTTTTTCATTCGTTTTCCCTCCTCTTTTTTCGACCTCCACATTCTCACCCCTCACCCTGCTTGGCCTCGGCTAGGTCAGCTATTCATTTTCTCTGTATTGCTCCGCTAACCAGCCACACTATACTTCTCTGTCTTATCACTTACAAACACAGAACCGCACTGCATTTATACTCAGAGCTCCTCCTTATAAGTAATAGAGGACAGTTACAAACTTGGATAAGCGCAACAGGCAGCGCAGCAGGAGTGTGTGCGAGTGCCAGTAGCGCGTGCATGTGTGTGTGTATTGCATACATGTGCCATTAGCGGCGATCGCTTGTTTGACAAGGGGCAGAGGTGATGACAGGGTCGTCTGCCTTGCCAGGAACTTCCCCCATAGCCACCACACTCTATATACACACACACCCTTAGCCCTATTCAAAGCCACTCACTCATGTGGTAATGTCTCTATTGTGACAGCCTGAACGCTTTATGGGCAACAGCTTGCTGCTGGCATTTGGGCAGAGGTATTAGTGCATGTGTGTGTGTGTGTGTGTGGTGGTGTGTGGTGGGTGTGTGTGTGTGCCTGTGTCTGGCTCATCTGCTGCAGATTCCGCCCATCTAGTGCTCGAAGCATTGAAACCTCGACTCCTCTGCTCCAGACCGGTGACAGAAGAGCAGAGAATTGCAGGACAGGGGATGGGGAAGCTGAGGCAGTTTCAGGCAGGAAGATTAAAGGACAAAACCGCACACACACACTCATACACACACACACACACCTCACAAATATACACACATCATTCCACTTCACTCCACTCTTACTTTCCTACTGCTACCGTCTCAGTTAAGCAGGCAGAGCGATTCGTCATGTCAGAGAGCCCTGGTGCTGCCATACAACAAAAGGTGAAAGGGAGTGTGGGAAAGGGCTGGTGCACAAAGCCCTCCCTGCCCCCGTCTGTCTCCCTGTCTCGGCTGCATACGCGGGTGCTCGAGAGCCCCTTCAGCATCCCCCCACCCTGCAGTCTCCAAGGCCACCATCTGCAAAAACACAACCAATCTCCCTAAACCTAGACATATACTTCCATATCCCGAGCTTAGCTGTTCATTTTGTGGTGCAGTGCACTGTAGCTAAGGGCGCAGACACAGGCAGGAGTGAGGTTATGATTTTCGTCATGGCCACCAATCTTAAAATGTATGAGTTCATAGATAGTGCGCACAAAATATCTCAACATCAGGTCTCTGGAGCCCCTGAAAAAAGAAAAATAAACTCTTTAGCTCAGTCCAGACAGCCATTCAGCCTCAGAGATGGAGGGAGGAAGAGACGGAGGGACAGAAGGAGGGAGAAAGAGATAAAAACATCTATTCAAGGGAGAAAATCTGCCAGCCTGTGCCAGCCCTATCCACAAAAAGAGAGCGGGAAAGAGAGGGAGGATCTCCTTGAGACTGACGCCAGACAGAGAGGCAAACAAACAAACAAGACAGACAGACAGATAGAAGAGCAGAGAGAGGCTGACATTCACGCTGTTCCAAGTGTCTTCTCATCTGGACCGTGTTTGTGCACCTGATTTTCTCTGGTTACGAGAGACCAAAATATTGAAGGCACACACACAAACGCACGCGCGCGCACACACACGCGCAAATAGACAAACTGCTGACTTGTAGGCAAAGTGAATGTTGTCTGGCATATAGTATAGCTGAGCCCAGAGGAAGGATATTTACAGTAAGTCTGCTGGGGGGGGACAGTCGGTGTCTTACCATCTCAATCGTGTCCTTCTCAAACACAGGCATGATTTAACAATCAATGAAAACTGACCTTGCCTTCCTGTATCACATTCCTGCCGCAGCTGACCTATTAGCCAATGATGAGAAAACGTGCAGATTCACCCAGAGGAGGCGAACAATCTGAACAACACAGTCATTTGCAAAACATTTTCTCCATCAGACAAGAAAATATCTATCTTTATGGCCGTAGCAACATTATCTTGAGTCTAATAGAGACAAATGGGAGCAAGTCGGGGCATTTATGTTATTTGCCTCAGCTGGTGTCACATCGTATCGAAGGCGTTAAAAGAGAGAGGGATGGATGGACAAAAGGAAGGATGGAGTCATCATGAGTAACTGGAGTTTGCCCAAACAGTGACAGTCCGTTGGCAGAGAGAGGAGGGAAAGATGCCCAGCTCAGAGCTCAATCATTTCCTGCTTGCTCAGTGCCTTATATCGATAGGCTGGCTGAGATCAAGGAGAATATGAATAGGGATTTAGACTTCACTGTCATACAATATGGATCACACAGGGCCGCTGTCATCAGATTTCTAGTCTTATTAAGATCTGTGGTCGCTGATGCCTCGCTGACAGTTTTGTCCGATAGCGACCAAAACCGTTTAGGGAAAGTCTCACCTTCAACAATAATTATTTTCTAGAGCTGAAAAATTCTGATGTGTCACACAGTAGGAGCAGCACAGGTGTAAATATTACAGTGCTGCTTCAGTTTTAGGGTTCTGGTATTTTTCATGCTGGCTCAAGGTTGTGCCAAGTGCTTTCATGTGATCATGAGTGTTGGTTATGCTGGTTATGATCAGGTATTTGGAATATCCCTGCTATGTTTTGCGATAAGCCTTTAGGTTTGAGAGACCTCCTTGTCCTTATCCAGGTCTCTGATCATTCCCTGCCATCTGTACAGGTCTGTCCTCATCTCAAGTTAGATAGTAGTTCATCAGTGAAACAAGAAATATGATGGTAAATTATGTACATTATGAAGATCAACATGCTGAAGGAAGAACCTGTAATCAATAATGCAATGCAGATCATAAATTGTATTATCGCTCTTGGTTTCCATTACTGGTGATTAGAAAATATCTGCAGTGAAAAAAGCCAGAAAGAGTTAGTGTTTTATTGTTTATGTCATAAAGACAAATGTTCACAAGACCTGTTTAGCAGACAGTCTGTAGGAGTTAGTTTAAACATGTATTTACCACATTTCTCTGTAATGTAGAATGATGACAACTGGCTAAAAAGTGAAGGGGTGTGCAGAGTCACGCAGACTAATGAATGAAACACTACAAGTAAACTGCACTATAACAAAGGAAGACTAAACCAGACTAAAATATATAAAAAAATAACCCTAAGTGGAAAAAAAAGCAGCATTAAGTGCACTTTTGTCCACTTAAGGGCAGCAAGTAGCAAAAGTTATGGGCTACACACAAAATTATTCCATTTTCAGGTAGCACAAAGGCAGTTGAATATCCCGCTGCCCTGACTTAATTCAATAGAGAGAAGTGCAGGTGTGGACAAAGTCTGCCTCTTGGAAAATGTCTTAAGTAAAATGTGATTCAAATGTGATTCAAAGTTCAAATCCAAAAAACTGGTTCACTGTAGCTTTGTAAGGAAGTGTGGATTCCTCTTTCACCTTTACTTTGCACACACACAAACTTTTGTACAAAATTATGTACACAAAGCAAATACACACGTCGGCGTGATTTGTCACCATCTCTCTTGGCACGGACAGGCCTGTGCTAATGGACGGACACTCTTTGTGTGCTAAACAAATTAGCTCCATTACTAAGAGACAGACAGCGAGGGTGAGAGAGAGAGACAGACGGAGAGAAAGAGAGAGGTCCGAAGGCTCAAGATAAGGGATTTAGAGGGAGATAAATGTAGAGAAAGGTAAACATAAAAAGGAAGAAGAGCGAGGGAAGAGATTTATGCATAGTTTACAGTGAAGAAGAGAAGAGCTGTCTTATCAAGCACAATTTTGAGTGTATGTGTCCAGTGTGTGTGTGTGTGTGTGTGTGTGTGTGGGAGCCGGGCTCGACATCTAAGCGCTTCGAGCCCTCGTGAGAGAGAGTAAATGTGCATTATCGTCCATCCATCACTCACTCATTACTCATTCACTTACTTACTCTCACACACACACACATACACAAGGAGCACATACATGAATGCTGATAGGCCCTAATACGTGCACTTAACACCAGACTGGATGTGAGTGAGACACATTTATCTCCATGCAACGGTGAAACAGTGCTGAGTGCATCTGCGAATGTGTGTATGTGCGAAGGGGCGAATGTGATCTGCCAAAGTTTCAGGTCAAAGCACTTCTCTTTCAAATGATTGGTTCATAATCTGATTGACAGGCAGACTCCCTCCTCTCCTCTGTCTTCTCCTCTCTTTCCCATCGTTTGTCATCCATTTTCATTCTTCCCCATTATCCCTCCCTCCTGCTGTATACATTTCTCTGTTCCTTTCACACCCTCTCACCTCTTCTTGTCTGCTACTCCTTTAAGTCCTTCCACCCCTTTTTAGCATCATGTTTGCCCTCACCTCCCCTTCGCTCCTCTCCATCCTGTCTCACTCTTGATGATATAAACACATCATTCTGTCTGCGCTGTGATCGCATTACCTTTGGTAACGCTGCTTATAACCACAGCACCTCCACCATCTGGAAGTGTCTGTCTGTGTGTGTGTGTGTGTGTGTGTGTGTTTGTGTGTACAACCTCCTCCGTACAAACGTGGCCTCTACGGTCAAAGTGAATGGAATCAGAAGCACAAAGAAACACTTTCCCCTCAGTGATGGTAGTACAGCAGTAGTGGCCTTGAATGTTTTCACTGCAATTACTACAGTCACATAGAATTGTGTGAAGAGCGAAGGTTGATGCTTTTCAGTGCTGACGTGCTGCATCAACAGAGAGACATCAGCTAGACCACCCAGTAATAGAGTGTTCTTAAGGTTATGTAAGGTTCCCGTGCTCACGTGGAATCAGCTCTGACTTTTTGAAAGACCTGACTACACCTATATATATACATGTGTGTGTGTGTGTGTGTGTGTACAAAAAATCATTTTCGGAAAGAATGTGGCATTTGAAAGTGTGTAAATGTGCATGTGTGTCATCCTCCCTGTCTTTCTCTCAAAGTCGCTGCTGTTCTCTATCTAATAAAGGCTAGAAATGCTCTAAAACTAAAAGCCCATTGGCTGCAAAAGACAGGTTACACCAATGACAAGGCATCAGTCTATCACAGAGCAAATATATCCACAATGTCAGCCATATGGATGACTGAAATATATGTTAGCTTGAGATGCAACTATTCAAAAGCTTTCCGATATATTTTACAGACCTTCATGGTCTCCAGAGGATGAATCTGGCCACCATTAGATTGACTTTTATGATCCTTTTATGATCATTTATGATTGCCATGAAAGTTGTCATATTTATGTGCCCCTCAGGATGAATTGTAGTAACTTGGTGATCCCTTCACTTTTCATCTAGTGCCACCATCAGATGAAAATTTCAATTTTGTTTATGACCAAGTACCTGCAGAATCAATTACATTCCCATCAGCGTCAGCTGGAGTTTCTGTTTGTGCTAATTATAATTTATGCAAACATGCTCGATTAAGATGGTAAACATGGTAAATATTATACTTGCAAAATATCACCATGTTAATGTTGTCATTTTAATATTTTAGCATTTAGCTCAAAGCACAGCTATGCTATGCCTCACAGAACTGCTAGTTAGTTGTCTCAGGGTCGCAGCTTCAGATTCAAATCTATCACCTTGTTGTCACAGGGAAGACTTAGCAGCTGATCTGCCACACCATCTTCATTAGCACAGTTGGCAGAGTGCCCTTTTAAAAAAAAAAAAAAAAAAAAAAAAACATCTAAGATGAGAAACATCAGAAGAAAACAGTCAACTGGAAGATGATCATATTGATCCTGTTAAGTAAAGGCCCAGCACAGAGCTGGTGAGAGCACTGAGGAAAGATTTTGAAGATGGTTTTAACTTTTCCCTGTTTGTATGTTCTAGTCTTTGGATAAATGTTGGAGAGAAGCTGCTGTGGAGTTCAAAGTGAGTTGGACCCTTTGCACTTCCAAGGTTGAGGCCACTGTACCCTAATCAAATAGAGGGTGATCGATCTGATAGTCCCCAGTTAGAGCAGGGCTTTCTTACCTCTGGCCGACCAACCTCTAACATTTATATGGATGTATTTACAGTAAGAGATCAAGCGGCCAGGGGAGAAGGCCAACCAGCAATGCAAAGCACATACTCACTGTAGGTTGATGGAAAACACTTTACCGAAGTCTCCTTTGACATTATCTTAGAGATTTAATGATATGCTATAGGCCTGATTTAAACTCTTAGCAGCTGCCTGGGATCTATAGTGCCATGTCACTCAACAATCAATATCTCTTGCACACACACTCTCTCACACACACGTACACACACCCTGGGAGGAATCTCTCTTATCGGGAAACATCAGATCAAGCAGATACACTTGAATGGCTATTGGGGCCAGATTGACTCAGTGAGGGGACTCAGGATCAATGTTTTTGCTTGCAAGTCAAACTCATCCTGCTCTGGTGTGTGTGTGCGCGCATGTGTTTTAGTGTGTATCCAGGGAGCACTTGCCTGCCCAACCAGCTGTCTGCTTATTCACGGCATATTAATATTAAGATGGTGGTGGCGAGATTGAGGACAGACCCAACCCCAGAGCAGGGCCAGGTGCATCGATGGACTAAGCCTGACAGAGGCCCCACAAGTCGAGAGCTCCCCGCTGGGCTCAAGAGACAAAGACAAGTGCCTGTGTTTTAACACAGGCCCCTCTTCACCAGGGTTGGAACTTAGAATAATCTAGCTCAAGCAGGAGGGACTGTGCTTTCTCATACACACACACACACTACTTACACATTTGGGATTAAGGCTTTGATATGACCTGCTTAACACAGAGGAACAAATAGTGGGGTGTCACAGGGGGAAGAGGGCTGTAGGAGAAAGTTTCGAAGGATGGGGGGGTCTATGTGGGTATATAGTCAAAAAGCGGTGGTGTTGGGGATGGAAAGGGCAATGATGAGACGTAATATAGGCAGAGAGAGAGAGAGAGAGACAGCGCACATCGGCTAAAGGCAAAACAAGCAAGGGTGAGATATGAACTAAATGGACTGTATGATCCAAAGTGGATAAATAAGAGAGAGATGAAAGAGAGGGAGACCTTGCTGCGGTGAGTCATGAATAAACTTGTTGGTCAAGGACACATACTCTTGTTCCTCCTCTAGAAATGCTTCTCAAGTGACCTACGTCTGAAATGCCACCATCAATGGAGACAAATGACTAACGACCAGACTGCACTAATAATCAATCGATTAGTTCATGACCTGCCCTCAGAAAGACACACCTTTTTTGAGCAATATCAAACTGGCAATATATTTAAACAATAGCCACAAATGGGAAGTCTAAATTATTCAAGCCAGCTGACATTTTATCTCTTCAACCTCACAACCTACTGTATTGCCAGAAGAGCAGAATAATGTCAGCTATAGCCTTGGGGTTTGCAGTAGTTGTATTTTGCCACTCTGAACTACAGGGCTAAATTTGGATGACTCTCTCCAGAGCCTGTCAAGCTCGAACTTCCCATTCACTCACTACAGGGAAGTCGCCATCTAGTGTGTGAGTAGCATGTGGGTGTCACAAAAGACAACTGAAAATGCAGGAGGAGATCAGAAAAACAGATTGTTGTGTACATCAGATATTCATTGAAAGGAAAAGTGATGGTTCACTAAAATTAAAAAAAGAAGAGAGTCATTGTGGAATCTCAAGGACCATGTTAATCTTAAAGACATTTAAGACCCATTCAATTTATTCACCAATTCAGTGGTGCAGCGCAATAAAATCTTTGTTGTCTCTGTTTTTCTTCCTCATTTTGTGAGAAGCTGTATCTTTACTGCAGCTTAGCAATTTCCCAAAAGGTAACATGATAAGAGAGGAAAAAGATGTGAGTGCACATAAATCTTGATAAGTTAATTTTGGGAATGTTTTTCAAGCAGTAAATGCTCACAAAATGTGAAACCGTAATAGTTGTTGGGCCCTTTCATAACACCTCCACCCAGTGAAAAGCTTTGTGTGTGCGTGTTACTTTCAAGTTCCATTCGGTACTGTTACGAGATGCAAAACTAACCACTGCTCCTACACTGGAAAACCTCACCCTAGATACTGTGCATGTGTGAGACTGAGGTGATTTAATTCACTAAATTTTCTTCTTCTTCTCCTTTTGATATTGGGATCCTCTGCAGGACAAGACCACGAGATTAGAAAATGCTACAGAAGCTGCATAAACTCATATTGAGCTTTAGTGGGTGCAGTTAGTCAAATTACCATCTTGGCACATAGTAAACATGGGGTTTTTCAGGCAATTAGTGGTATTTGGTCCTGTCTTTTCCCAGTTGGTGTGAAGTAATATTCTGGATATATACAATTGTTTCATTATATTTCATTATATATCATAAAGCACTCATAAGATCATGAAATATGATAAAAGTTTGCAACAGCAAGTTGTACAACCTTATAGTGACTAATTATTTATTACTTAACATGTCATGCCACATACACTACCAGTTGATGACTACAGCAAACTTGATTTTAAACTTAGGGCTTTTCTTGACAGAATAGAGTGTAAAGCCAACTAACAACACAAAGCAGTGTAACAAAGAAAAATACTTTACCTCCCAACTAATCGGCCCATTTTACCAAATCTAAGGAGAGGAGTGGACAATTTGCTGTCTATAATAGCATTGGCCCAAAGGAGACAGGATTACTGAGGCGGTGAAAACCCGCTCCATCTGAAATGATCGTGCTGGATCAGCTGTGGCATTGCGCGTCTCCCAACCGTATTGAAGAACTGCGGGCCGGGCGCCGCTATAGTAAAGCGCTTATTGATTGAACTTTTACGCGCTCTCGTCCTCTGGACCGTGAGCCAGGCGCCAGGGCGGGTCACTCTCTCACAGACATTCAAATTACCTCTCAAACCCGCGAGCAATGTCTATGTAATACCTGTGGTATTAATACGTTTTGAGTCGATTATTGACGCTTTCCTTAAATAGACGGTTGATCCAAATTGAAGCTTTGTGTGCAGGGTCAATAGCAGGGGAGCAGGAGGTCAGTTTCATTTCAACTCCACGGTCTCAGAAATAGATTGGGAATGACTAGGTTAATTGAAATATTAATTGGAAAGCAAATAATTTCTCAACTCAACTGGGATTTCTGTCCATCTCCTGGTATTGAGCAGAAATACAAGATCCATCCATGGGGCCTGGGGGAATAGGTCAGATATCCTCATTTGTTGAGGATCAACCTCTCGCTGCTTTCATGTAGGCATTTTCCTAAGTTTGCACAAACACTGTGTGTATGTGCGTATGTGTCGAGAGAACACAGAGACAGAGATAAAAATAGAAAAGGAGCATGATACAGTAAAGTCCTGAGGTAATATAAAAAGAGGAACTGGCCATTCTTGCTGGACAAGAGAATAACAATGGTTGATGGTTGATGGACCTCTTGTGGGTTGATTGCTGGTGCCGGGGCAAAGCAGAACATCATGCAATCAGTCCGAGAAAGGTCGGTATTGATCGGCGATGTATAGCTCCGTTGTTACATATCAAAGCATCTGCTCACAACACATCTCAGCCACAAACGAAATTGCACTGCTCTTTGCAGCAGGCATCCCCAGACAACCATTGGGCCCGTCACACGAGGCACCAGCATCTCTCAGACTCAAAGCCAAGACACATAGCTCTTTGTTTAATACCTAGCCTTTATAGAAGTTTCTGGCTGTTTTCTTTTCGAGATGAACTTATCAGAATGTGTACACAGACAGAAAGGAGAGGAGGCGAGTTAATCACACTGTCTGATACGTTTTAATTTCAGAAAAAAGAAAAGAAAGAAAGAAGACAGAATCATATATCTTTATGTAAAATGAATCAATAAATTCCTGTGTTGGATAAGGATAAAATTAAACCTTAATCTCTCTCTCTGAAGCTGATTGCTCTTTATTAAACAGAGACCCTTGAGCGCGGCAAATATATCACCTGATGAGACATTCCTTTGGTACTAGTGTTCATTTGTGACCTGTCACTCACTTCATGTCTGTGCCTGTGTGTGTGTGTGTGTGTGTGTGTGTGTTTGCTTTAAACTACGCGTAACCACCGATGTGTTTCATATCAGGAAATGCTCTTGTCTGCTACAGTCTGCCCCAAAAGTCCGTCCCATTTCTACTGTAACAAAGGTACATAGAGGGACATAACCACGATGTAAGGGTGTGTATGAATCATGCATGAGAGTGGGTTTGCAGCATACAGTGTGTCAGAAACTTGCGGTTAGAGGCAGAGGAGTTTGGTTTCCTCATTCTGTTTCTCTCCTATTCCCCAGCCATGGAGATGAGGTGGGGTCACATCATGCAACCTCAAAGTTTGTGTGTGTGTGTGTGTGTGTGTGTGTGTGTGTGTGACCGTATGTAGTATGTTCTCAAAGCATGCCCACTTGTGCGATATGCGAATGGAAACAATGCTTCTCATTCCCATTTAGCTCGGATGAGGATATGAGAGTCAGTATTGATTGTAATTTCCTCGATGCTACGTTCCACTCTCTTGCTTTATCAGAGACTAATTCTATCAGCTAAGCCCAGCCGACCAACCAACAGCCCTAGCTGCTGCGGGACAACAACTAATGAATAAAGAAGAGCGAATAATCCAGTGTTCTCCCCTATTAAACAGGTTGCCGGGGATGATAATGATGAGACTGGGATATTGGGTTTGGAGAAGTAATAATATGTGTCTGTGTGAGTGCAAGGTACGTATCGGTTGAGCAGGTCATTATGTGCATGTGCCTGCATGCCTTTGTGGGTTGTGTATGTTCTCCAGTTTGTGTGTTGTATACACTGTGCTGGGTGAAGGTAACACCAGCCAGTTTTCACTGATTTTAATGACTGGACATTTGGAATGACGGTATTTGTGTGCTGGGATTTGCTATTTGTTGTTGAGGGAGTCAAGGACACGAAGATAACATTTGCCTTCCATCCTGACAGCAGGTGTTGGTAATCGGGTGTTTATTTTGCTGTCATTGTAGGCTGGTATAATGATGTGCTGGCTGAGACCAACCAAGGGCCCAGATACATACCGAAGGTTTCAGTTCTTCTCTCATCTGGTTACCTGTTGAGTCTCAGTTTTCTTCAAGCGCTTTCATCAATGGATCCTCTTTGTGTTGCTGTTTATCTCTGCCTCTTTGAACGTCAAGTGCCCTCCCACACCTTCTATATATCCCTTTTGGTCTCTCTTTTTGGTTTCTCCTTAATCCAACCTCATTTCAAGCTTTAGATTGAGTCCATTATACTGTCAGTTTCCTGGCTTTATAGTTGGTTAAATGCTGTGTTAAAACCTGAGATTAACGTGTGCCTCCTTCTGAATACACCATTCATAGGCCCTCTTTCCTCAATGCTTAATAGCCCTTAAACTGCTCTATAAATGTGTTTTTTAACACCACTTCCTCCCTCTTCCATCATAATTTTTTCTTACATTCTTCTTGGAAATTCTAGTCGGTTTAAAACCAAAAAGCGGCTTTATCGTCATCATAGCCACTATCTCTTTCCATTAAAAGGTCATACCACCTACATAGGTGTTTGCACTTATTCTGGCTGATTAGATGTCTTCCATGTTCACGCAAACACAAATACCAAACCAATAACATGCTAGCTGGTAAGATGCAGATGCTAGCCAACTTCAATAACCAGTAGCTAGCTTGGCTAAAAGGGCCGGTAAGTTTTGAGTTGTGACAACTTGAGTTGTGAGACCATGTTTAATTGCCTTCTGCATTAAATCCACTAATCACAGCAGTTACACTGAAACAAATAAATTTTTGGCAGTAAATTTCATAGTTGTATACTGACGCGAAAGGAAAATAGAAAAAGCCAAACAGTCAGGATGTCAGTCAAACTCTCTCAGTCTCTGCACACACATGTAATCATGAAAAGAGCCAAAAAATAGTTTCAGCCACCTGTGTGGGTGTATCATGGATGTGCAGGCCATTAAACAGAGTTTGGCTGAGAATGTCACTGTCATTGATGGGTGTGTGGTTGACAACAAAATAAAGGTATTTTGACTCAAACCTGTGCAAACCTTTTTTGTTAGAATATACGCAGGTATATTTCATTCTTCTGAACTAATGAACCATGGCTTCCCCAGAGCTATCTAATAAAATTTGATTCTCACTTCAGCCATAAACTTTACATACTATCAGCAACTCTTAACGTAGAGACTTGTGGCTTTCAGAGTGAAGTGTAGAAACTGACAAGTATTTCTGTGTATGTCTATGAAGGTTTATTACTTGCTCCAGTTGTGTTGTGTTGCTGAGGTGGGCAGGGCTGTGGTTGAATGCTTTGTGTCATCTCTGGCTGATGAGAGAAATTGAACACATTGTTCCTCTCCACACTGCAGCCAAAGTGAATTTTCTCCATGGTGGCCAGAGTTAGAAGTGAGGTGGGGGAGAGGAGTAGCGGAAGGGCTCATGTTTTATAAGAGTGAAGATCAAAACTTGAATGATCAGAGACAGAAACTTTCACTAAAGCTACAAGCGTACACATTACGCCTGCTGTGTGAGACTGATTCTGACAACTTCTCAACAAGCAACAAGATAATTTTGGGCGATTCAGATTATAGCATTTGTTGCTGAGAAGATACCACTCAACCACTGACTGACGAAGATGAGATCCAACCTGGGGTTAGCCTGTCTTCTCTGCTTCATCATGGATGAGCTGGTCCATCTGAGTGAGTATTGAAAAAAGTACAAGAAATTGTAATTATTAATGTGGTCTGTAAAGTGTGATGCTTAATCTGTCTTTCTCTATGTGTCTTGTTTAGCCCTTGGACTATAATCCTGAGATTGTCTGTGTGTGTCAGGTTGTCCAACACCAAAGTCAGTTAAGCAATTGTGAATTACACCATCAGTCTGATGGCATCTGTCCCATGAAAGCTGTAGTGTAAGTGTTCCTGCAATTTCATACTATATATAAATAGGTCATGTATCTACTTAGAACATATGTCCATGTATTTAAATAAATACGGGTAATATTATTTTTTAAGGTGAGTTCACCTGAATTTGAAAAAAGATATATATATATATATGTATGTATATGTATGTGTGTGTGTATATATATATATATATATATATATATATATATATATATGTGTGTGTGTGTGTGTGTGTGTGTGTGTGTGTGTGTGCGTGTATTTAATATGTAATATATAATGTATTATTATTAATATATTTAATAATATTTTTCTGGGGAAATAGTCCAACTTGAATACAGTTTAGTGGAAATTTCAAAACCTGAACAAACTATCTACATTTTACCTGACTAGTACCAGTCAAGGTAAATGAGAAAACACGTTTTTGCTCTTAATTCAAATGAACAGTCTGTATAAGAAATTATTATTAATGAATTAATAACAACATTAGAGTAGTTGCAATGCTGTTAACAACTCAATGAAGTACAGGTTCAGGCGCGGTCTGAAGAGACTTTGCTCCGACCCTCCACAGCAACTGGGCAAAAGAGCCATAGAAGGTGGACGAGACAAAGTGCAGCTAAATGTGGAACGAATGAAGAGGGATCAGCAAGTGGCATCACAAACCGCGTCCATTACACCATGCACCATGGTCTGACAGGACAGGAAAGAGGCAGCGGAGGAGAAATCCAGGGGCAGTGAAAGTGGCAGAGAAGTCAAGTTACCACTGCTCTTCAACTGGACTTATCCTGCTTTGTCCCATTAACTGTAAACAAACCTGAAACAAAAACAGACTTTTATATATTATTATTTAATGATTTTTATTTACGGTATATATTTAAATATGTTCACCATACATTGTTGTATATATGTGTCAAAGTGTATATTTGTACTTTTCTGTCAGTTACCAATAAAAGTCTCTAAGGTAAATTATGTGTTGTTGTTGTCACATGTGAGAATTTTAACCTGGTTCTCAGTAGCTCTCACTGTGTTTACACACAATTAGTAACAAGCAGAGGAAGGAAACCAACATAGACATACTGCTAAACAGAGATAAGAAGTGAACATGAACATCATAGATCGTTTGTTATGTACAAATAGGTATAACATAAAAATAAAAGAGCACCTGGGCAAACATAAATTACGTTATACTGTTGTGGTCTGGTCAGTAGCTTTACTGTACAGTCACTCTTACTGTCTTTCTCTGTTTTAAAGTTCAACAAGACCCAGGGATCCCACTCTGATGCAGAGTTGTCTGGGCTCAAAAGCAGAGTTAGGACCTTTTATATTCTACTGGCGTGTTGGGACTCCAATTAGACCCTGAGGTCACAGGTGGTCTAATTAAGCCCTGACCATTACTGGATTATTCAGGTACTTTTATGATATGATTGTACAGTCTGTTAAGAAAATATTCAGACCCCTTCATGTTCTCACATTTGTTATGTTTCAGCCTCATGCTCAATTTTTTAATTCTGGTTTCCTCTAGGCAGAGATGTGGGGTGAGGCTGAACACGTTTCCATCCAACGGACCATTTGTTTCTTACTCTCTGAGAGGAGAGGTCTCACACATTAACTGAAGAACTGGTTGGGAAGTTCCAGCAACTGATAGCTAAACAGTAACATGCTAGCTAGCTGGTACTAACCCTTTTCGACAACCATTAGCTAAACGGCTAAAGTGACAATAGGTTTTGAGGACTGGTTTCTGGCAGGGCAGGGTCAAGATGTTCACACTCCCAACTCGTAACAAAAAGACACTTGGTCAGGACCCCTTGGCATCACTTTTTAATACACTAGAACACCCCTTCAGCATAAAATGTAACCTACTTTTTCAATACCACTTCACCATACATTTTTCTACATTCTTCTTGGAAATTCTACTGTGGTTTAAAACTAAATTGTCTTGTTTATACATCATAACCACCAGCCTTTCATTAAAGGTCATGCACACCAGCATGAATGTTTTTTCTTTTCTGATTGGTCACTCTGCTAATGATGTGTTGGCAGTGAAGGAAAACAGTCCCATATTCCTGTTTGGGAGTGTTTATACATGGGAAAAGAGGGATTAGCTAACAAGCTAGCATGCCTGATTAACTACAATAGCCCGTGCTTCTAAGCTTGGCTAAAAACTGTAATAAGTTTGAGTTTTTTGCTTAGGAAGGTTCCAAACTGGTGAGATGACAGAAGTATCTCAGTGGCAGCCATGATGGGCTGGTCCAAGATTCTCTAAATGTTCTAAAGGAGAAAGGGCTCTGGTGCTTCCTTTCTTATCTCCTTAACATAGGATACACTGGACCTTCCTTTACAAAAAGGAAAAGGAAAATGCTGTCCCATAATTCCTTGCAGCTGCAACATTCAAAAACAGCGTCATAATTACACCCACGGCAGATGCTGCGAACATGTAGACGCAACAGAGCACCTGCTCAATGTTTGTGAAACCACGATCAAAACTTCTGAAAATCCTTCCACCTTCTAAAAAAAATAATTTTCTCTATAAAAAAAAAGGTCAAAAGCGCTATAACAGGGAAACCATACATTTCTGTCTGATTTTAAGTTACTCTAGACCGTCACAGTTCCTTTTGTATCATTATTTAATGGCTCAACTTTCTCCAACTTATACATTTGTTTCAATTATATTATCAGTGTTGGACAGGAAACTAACATTGAATTACAGCCTACAGCACTGAGTTTGTCACTGTACATGTCTTCCACATGTTAGAAATAAAGTTGGGTTTAAAATAAGCCTAGTATAAGTGCAGTCGAATTCTCTAAATACAGCGGTTCTCTTTTCCTAATTCCTTTTCAGTTATCCTTTGCATCTCTCTGTGACCTCATGACATTGTCCACTGAGGTCATGGAAAAGTGGTTAGGAAATGAGATTATCTTGACTGGCCTGCAATAGCAGTGGGACCCTTGGTGTCACTTTTTAATTCACTGTCTACCCTTTAGCATAAAATGTACTTTCAATAACTTTTCCTCCCTCTTCCACCACACATTTTTTTCTCCTTTCTTCTTGGAAATTTAGTGTGGTTTAAAACTAAAACTGATTCAATTCAACTCAATTTTATTTATATAGCGCCAAATCACAACAAAAGTCATCTCAAGGCACTTATCATGTAGAGCAGGTCTAGACTATACTCTCTAAAAAATGGTAGTTACAGAGAGAGTGGGGTTGTAGGAGCAGCAGGAGGCTACAGAGGCAGAAGTACTTGCAGAAAGTTACAGAAGAGAGAGATGGAAGACCATACTCTTTAAAATATGGTATTTACAGAGAGAGACCCAAAAGATCCCACCATGAGCAAGCACTAGGTGACAGTGGCAAGGAAAAACCTCCTTTTAAAACCTTGTGCAGAACCGGTCTCAGGGTGGGCGGCCATCTGCCTTGACCAGTTGGGTTGCGAGGATGGGGGGGGTTAGAGAATATTGAAGTATTAATTGCAAACATAGCAATAAAAGTAGTAGCAGTACAAGTAATTTCTAATTATAGCAGCAGGTGTTGAGTGGGGTTGTAGGAGCAGCAGGAGGCTCCAGAGGCAGAAGTACTTGCAGAAAGTGACAGAAGAGGAGAGAGAGACAGAAGAGCACACGACTACATGAAAGGGAAGATATTGAGTTAGTAACATGTATTTATGGGATATGAATCCATACTGATGGCGAGAGAGAGAGAGAGAGAGAGAGAAAAGCTCGATGTGTCATGGGGAATCTCCCGGCAGTCTAGGCCTATTGCAGCATAACTAAGGGATGGTTCAAGCCTGAGCCAACCCTAACTATAAGCTTTATCTAAAAGGAAAGTTTTAAGCCTCCTCTTAAAGATCTTGTCACCATCATAACCACTATCTGTTTTATTAAAGGTCAAGCACACCCACATTGATATTTTCTGTTATCCTGGATGATTAGTCCTCCTCTGTGTTCACCCAGTGGAAAAAGAAACAATCCTATATTCCGGTTTGGGAGTATTCATACATTATTCCAAGATGGTTTTCCTTGGTGTTATTAAAGCAAATATATAATCTAAATTAGCCTCTTTTGTTGTGTTACATTTTATAGCAGTTTGTTACCAGGTGAGCAAATTGGAAACAGTTTGCAACTCCTATAAAATTAGCTGAGTTAGTATTATTAGTGTTACTATTAGTTTTATTTTGAAAGCATAACTGGTGGTGCATGCACTGTCTCTTTCATTAAATGTCATGCACACCCATGCAGATGTTTTAACTTATTCTTTCTGATTAGTGCTAATGATGTGTTGACGCTGTGATGAGAGAAACAGCCCCATATTCCTGTTTGGGAGCGTTTATATACATTACTCCAAGATGGTTTGCCCCAGTGTTATTTCAGCAGATATATAATCTAAATAATAATCTAATTTTGTTGTGTTATGTATTTGTAGCAGTTTGTTACCAGGTAAAACCAGATGCAAACAGTTTATAGCTCCTATAAATCAACTGAGTTGGTATTAATAGTGTTACTGGATTTTATTTTGACATAACTGGTGGTGCATTTTACCTTTATTCCTCTCGTTAACTTGTCATGTGCAGACACTTGGTCAAGACCCCTTGGTGTCCTTTGTAATGCATTGCAGATTTTCCAACTACGGCGCTACATCTATTAATGTATTGAGCATCAGAAGGTGACAGAAATGCATGGTAAGGCTGAGGCAGAATTGTTTTGGTTAACGTTGGAAAAGATCATGGTTTTGTTATAAATAATCACGATGAGTGTGAAGTCACTGTGAACTTTCTGCATTAAGCAGACCATGATCAACCTTACCTGACAACTTGGGCGTCATTGACCATATTGGTGGGGTTTTAGTAAAAAGCTGGATGGTGCAACATAACTAATATGATAACTTCCTCCATTTTTTGGACTCACCATCCTTAACCCTATAACGCCTAATGTGTCATATTTGATACATGAGTTTTTCAGCCCTCACAGGCAATTATTGATATTTTTCTAGAAAAACCTGATGTATACAATCAGATACATACGAGTGCACAGATAATCCAACACCGGGTAGTAATTTACTAGTTAGAGGGCCTTCCGGTGACAAATTGAAACTCATATATGGAAAATAATATTTAAAAATTTTTGTTGTTTGTTCAGAGGGACCAATAAAGGCTCCAAGTTCAAAGAATTGGAATTTTCTGTCAATTATTTAATGGTTTAGGCTTTACAGGGTTAAGATTATTCACTGTCAAGAGGGTTTAGAGTTGTCAAACAATCCCAACTTTAGGTTAAACTTCACAGTTGAGCTTTACTTGGAAGTTTACTTTGCTCCACAAAGCAAATCACTAATCACAGCAGTAACGATGAAACAAATTTCTTTTTGGCTGTAAATTTCATAGTTATACAGCAATGACATGGAAACAAATACAGCAGCCTAACAATTCAGGATGCCAGTCCGACAGTCTCTACACACACACACCCGCGATCATGAAACAGACCAAAAGTAGTTTCAGCCACCTCTGTGGGTGTATCTCATGAATGCGAGGGTCATTAAACAAAACTTGGCTGAAGTGCTCACTGTCATTGATGTGTGTTGACAACAAAATGAAAGTTATTTGACTTAACCTGGTACAAACATTTTTAACATAAGTATGTAAATTAAGTATTATTCAGCATTTAATAAAAAGTCAGTTCTCACTGTACCAAACTGCATACTATCTATTCTAGTGGCTACAAATAGGTGTAAATAAACTGACAAATATTTCTTGTCCAACATGTATGTGTGTACACATATCTATGAAGCTTTATTACTGGTGATGCTCCGGTTGTATGTGTTGCATGGTGGGCAGGGCTGTGGTTGAACGCTTTGCTTCTCGTCTCTGGCTGGTGAGAACTCATCGTTTCCTCTCCCCACTGTGCGGCCAATGTGACGACCTCTGTGCTGACGGGTTAGAAATGAGGTGGGGGGAGAGGCGACAGAGGGTCTTGTGTTATAAGTGAGGATCAAAACTTGAATGATTAGAGTGACAGAGATTTTCGTTAAAGCTACGAACGTACACATTACGCCTGCTGTGTGAGCGAGACTGATTCTGACAACTTCTCAGCAAAGCAACAAATGATTATTTTCTGAGTGATTCAGATTGTAAATGTTTGTTGCTGAGAGATACTACACTCAGCCACTGACTGACTGAAGATGAGATCCAGCCTGGGGTTAGCCTGTCTTCTCTGCTTCATCACATGAATGAGCTTGGTCCCATGCAAGTGAGTATTGGAAAAAAGTACAAGAGTGTGATTGTAGTGTATGGATGCAGATGTTTATCAAGACAAAATTAAAAATTGCATAATCTGTCTTTCTCTATGTGTTTAGCCATGGACCAATGTCAAGCTGTTGTTTGGGTGATCCACCACCATGGTCCACTTGACGAATCATGAATTACACCATCAGTCTAGCAGGGCACATGTAATGTAAGCCGTAATGTAAGTAGTCCTGCAATGTCATGCTGTAAAAACAAAGTCATACAGAACAAATGTCCATGTATTCCCAAATAAATGAAGATTTTAAAAGGGTATCCAGCCATGCAGACAGTTTTGGTTACTACTACTAATTGCCAAAACAACATTAAAGGTGGTGCAATGCCATTAACAACTCACAATCAGTACAGGTTTCAGACGCAGTCTGGGAAGAGAACTTTGCTCTGACCCTAACATGGAGTGGAAAAAGAGCCGCTGCCGAAGTGAACGAGAGAAGAGTGTTGCTAAGGTGAAACAGAATGAACGAGGGATCAGCAAATGGCATCACAGCAGCAATGTCTGCTACACAAAAATGGACCATGGAAGAAAGGGCAAGACACAGGAAAGAGGTGGCAAGGAAGGCGGAGAGGTGCTGAAGGTGGAACAGAATGAAGAGGGATTAACAAGTAGCATCACAGCAATGGAACAGAATGAAGGATCAATGTGGCTGTGTCTGCTAATAACCAACATACTGCCAACTGGCATGCTGGTGCTAACCAGCACAATAGCCATTAACTAAACGGCTAAAGGCACAATAAGTTTTGAGGACTTGTTCCTGTCGAGGGCAGGGTCAACTTATGTACTCCTCTGTCATCACATATGGACACTTGGGCTGCGGTGCAGCAGTCCTTTTGCTTAGGAAGGTTCCAAACTGAGTGAGATGAGCCAGAGGTATCTCAGTGGCAGCCATGATGAGCTGATTAATTCTCTAAATGTTAAGAGAAAGGGCTCCAGTGCTTCCTGTCTTATATCCTTTGTATAGGATACACTGGACCTTCCTTTACAAAAGGAAAGGAGAATCGTCACATAATTTCTTGCAGCTGCTTGACATTTAAAGCAGCGTCATAATTACACCACAGCAGATGCATGAACATGTAGGCCACAACAGAGCACCTGCTCAATGTTTGTGACACGATCAAAACTTCTGAAAATCTTCCAAATCTAAAAGTTTTTTTCTCTTACTTAAAACAGGGTCAACGCCTATAACGGAAACCATACATTTCTGTCTAATTTTAAATTCTCTAGACCCGTCCTAGTTCCTTTTTAGCGTTATTTTAATAGCTCAACTTTCTCAACTTATACATTTGTTTCAATTATATTATCAGTGTTGGACAGGAAACCTTATTGAATTGTAATACAGCACTGAGTTTGTCACTGTACATGTCTTCCACATGTTAGAAATAAAGTTGGTTTTAAAATAAGCCTAGTATAAGTGCAGTCGAATTCTCTAAATACAGCGGTTCTCTTTTCCTAATTCCTTTTCAGTTATCCTTTGCATCTCTTTGTGACTTCATGACGTTGTCCATTGAGGTCATGGAAAAGTGGTTAGGAAAGGAGATTATTTAGACTGTTGGACTGCAACTGGTCAGGACCTTGGTTGTACTTTTTAATTCACTGTCTACCCATAGCACTTCTCCCTCTTCCACCATACATTTTTTCTCCTTTCTTCTTGGGGGTGAGTGTGGTTTAAAGCTAAAAACTGTCTTGATTCAGTTCAATTTAATACAGAGACAAAAATACACAAAGGACAAAATGAAGGTGAAGAGAGGTTGAGAATCGAGAATGAGACTGAGCAGAGATGAAGGATGATGGGATGGATGGGGAAGAAAGAGGAAGAGACAGTGATTGAGTGAGGCAGAGAGGGACAGGGGTGAGAAGAAAAGGAGACTGAAAAGGAAACAGAGAGAGAAATGTAAAGACAGAACAGATAAAAAAAAAGGAGGGTAGTGGCAGTGAAAAGACAGATAGGGAAACATTGCTGCGGCTACTGTACTGTGGAAAGAACAAGGAAAGCCCACAAAGCCCCAAGATACCTCGACACATCAAACACTATATAGGCTACACCAAAGAGCATGTCTGAGTTAGACTCATAAATAAGCAAAGAGACTAACTGCTTTGTGTGCATCTGTGGAGTTGTATGCGTATTTGTGTAAGTGTGTCACTTCCTTGTTGTGATGTGTGTCGATTTGTGCAAATTCATCATTATCTTGTTTTTGCTGTCTATTTTCAAAGGCAAAAACAAAAAAGAGACATCAGTGGAAAGCTGTGACTCACAATGCATTTCAGTTTTTTCCTTTGGTACTGGAGCTTTTTAGCTGGTCCTTACATCTTCACCAGCGAGTCTCAATGGTCCTTTTGGGCCTTTGATTAACATTAGCATCCACTTAGCTTTCGCGAGTGCCTCTCAGGCATCTATGACTCAACACCTGTTGATGGGGACAAATTAGCCTAATGGATACAAAGAAGAGGGATGAGCTGCACTCTGCCAACTAGGGTAGAAAATTGGTGGTTAAAAAGTTGAAAAGGTAGTATTCATTTTTTTAGTAATTCTTAACTCTTTTCAGCACATTGATTTAAAACAACTTGAGAACTGGTGAAATTACTTTAATTGTGTTATTATCGTCTGTAGTAGAAAACAAAATGGCATTTTTGCTGTCCCAGAGAAAGTGCAAATAATTTTCAAACATTTCTAAATTGCAAGTAAAGGACGGTGCCAGGATTTTAGGCTTTTAATCCACAAATTATATAACTGCCAATTGTTTTCCAATTCATATCAGTGTTTTTATAGTCC
Organism: Lates japonicus; assembly: GCA_033238685.1. NCBI lineage: Eukaryota > Metazoa > Chordata > Actinopteri > Centropomidae > Lates > Lates japonicus. The sequence goes on along the minus strand of BRZM01000718.1, from coordinate 22,839 downwards.
ATTATGTACTTACAGCATCTTTAATTAATGTTTTGTGGAACTGTGGAACTGTGGAAATCTTTCTTATGTGTTGCGTAGTTGGATGATAGTTTCATCAACAATCAAAAATTAAGCAAATTCAACATGCATATTATTATCTGTGTCAGTGTCAACACCCTACATCCTCAAATCCAAGTTGAAATGCATGTGAATGGGAACGGGACACAGCTTTGGTCTTGTTTCTACAAGTTAATCTGTGTTATCGCACTAAGCTAACATCTCTGCATTCTCCTTGTCTTGTGCCAGTCCACTTAGCATGCTCCCATCCTCTGCTGTGATGTGCTCCTGTTTAACACCTTGGCTAAGCTTGCTGAATAATGCAGAAGGGGACTCGCTGAGTCAGCATTGAGGACAGGTCAGTGGAGACGTTGTGGCTGAACAGCTCTGGCAGCCTTGACACACAAATGCAGAGGGCGGCACACACCAAATACCAAACACCAAAATATAGACACGTAGACACCTGAACTGATGAGCAAAACGTATGTACAGTACACATGCACATATATAAAAGTCAGAGAGGGAGGAAGAGAGAGCCTCAGGGACTCGGTGGTAGTAGAAAGCCTATCTGTACAAAGATGGCATCACAATCTCAGTGCAAGAGATGGGATGAAATTCACTTCACTACCAAAATGTTCCCACACTCCTGACTCCAATGTGCTTGGGGGGTCTGCAACCTCAGCGTTATTATTCATCTTGAGCTAATTACACTAGCGTAACTTTTACCACAGGCATCATCACTCAGTCATGATTGGACCAAAATATTGACACACATAGTTGGTAGATGATAAAATAGGTATTATGTGTAATATACAGCTCGTTAAATGGATGTGCTGTGCACACACATACACAACTATGGTGTTGCAGAGAAGGAAGGATGGAGGAGGAGTCAAAGGACAGCGTCTGACAGAACCCACCATCTCGCTAAATGTGGAGGATGAATAACAAATTCCTAGAAAAAATGTGAGAAGGGAAGAGGAAGACAAAAAGAGAGACCGAAGGGAGTGATAGATAAGACGGGAATCCATGACTGCAAGAATGAGAGAAACTAGGAGAGGAGAGAAGCAGGTGGGTGCGGGAAGCTGGTTCAAGTTGTAACAACAGATTGTGAGGAGGGCTTGAGGGAGAGGCAGGATTGAGAGAAGCAAAGGATGAAAGATGAGAGGGGCTAGTCCTGGTGTAACCTCCCACACTGTGATGGAGTGTATTTACCAACACTTCATCAGCAATATCCTCCCTGTGTGAGTGTGTATCTGCACAGTATATGTGGCCTGATGTAGAGTGTTACTTGGCATGTGCGTTATCTTCCATGTTATATCTTTGTTTAATACTGTATCTGCACCATTAAGAATGTGGATCATCAGACACACTCCCACTGATCACTGTTCCTGTAAATCACACAGACAGTGAATTTCTGTTTTGTATAACTCTGGCATAAGGTTTGATTAAAGGCTGGGCGCTTGTAATACTTGTCACGTATCAGGAAATGCCAAGGGATTTTACAAATATGTCCAACGTCTATCATTCAAACTGGCAAATGTCAAGAATGCCAGCTTAGACACAATCACACCGTGTGCATTTTTATTTTATGGATCTCTTGAGCTGCCTCTGTGTGTGTATTTGTGTGTACATTTAAGAGAGTATGTGCGTCTGTTTCTACAGTAAGGGCTAATGTGATAATGTGTGTGCCTGTGAGAGAGTATGAAAGTGTGTGTGTGTGTGTGTGTGCGCGTGTGCGTGTGCGTGTGTTTGTAAGGCTTGTTAGAGTAGCAGTTGGCTCCTGCTGACAGCTTACCGCAGTCTGAACAGCAGGGCTGACGAGGACAATCAATTAGCCCTGCCTCGTGCTCACATGCACGTTAATATGCACATAAATACAGTATGTGTATGGAATAAAACACACATCTGAGGCCATATACAGTATATACAGTCACAATATAATAAATATCTAATGCAACAATGTAAGCGCAAAGAATTTATTTTGCTTTATATCCTCCATGACTTTATGTTTCAGTGTCTTTATGACTTTATGAAAAAAAAAACGTGTGTATGTGAGTGTGTGAATGTGTAGTAGCTAAGCCCCAGCTGGGGTAGCACAAGTTTATCAAATATCAGCCTTGATCCCTCTAAGGGCTGCTTGGACGCTGTTTGCTAGATGTATGTTTGTGTGCGTGTTTGCTCTGAGCGTTGTGTGTGATGCTGAGCAGATGCTGATGTTTTGACAGCCATCCTGCTTTCAGTCTGGCTGCCTTACATCAGCTGTGTGTGTGTGTGTGTGTCTGTAAGTGTGCATTTGTGTATGCAAGCCTGCACCCAAGTGCAGAATTTCCTGTGTGTGTGTATGTGGTCAGAGTGCAAGGTTAAGCAGTGGTCTGACTGTCAGTGTGTATCTGACCTTCTATCTACCACTGGGATCACTTATCCTGCTGCAGCCTCCACAGTAGCACATAACACCATCCTCCTGCCATTTCTTTCCCCCCTCTCCTTTTATTTTCTTCCTCTCTTTTGCTTATTTTTCTGCCTGTTAACTTTTCTTTCTGCCTTTCACTCATTTTTTCCCCCTAAGATATCCCTCTAACAATGCCTTATCCCTTTTCTTCTCTGTTCCTATCTGTGTCCCCTATCCCCATTTCTCCCTCTCTCTTCTGTATTTGTATACTCCACTTCTCTCTCCACACTTGCAGCTCTCCCGTCCTCACTCTCTACCGCTCAGATACCAAAATTCAGAGAGTTAATGATGAAATGAAAACAGGAAAAGGGGGAAGCTAATGAAGACAAGAGGAGACTGAGGAAGAGGGAGTGAGACAGCGGGAGAAATGCTGAGATACACAAATGGAGAATCAGAGAGGGTGAGGGAAATATGGGGAGAAATGCTGACAGTTGGAGAGGGGAAGATAAAAGTGTTTGACAGAGGAGGAAAAAAAGAATCTTTTTCATTTGTGTCAGAGCACCATTGTCAGAGTAACAAAGACATAGCTCTCACAGTGCACTAGAGGATTTGTCAAACTCTCCCTCTCAGACACGCACACACAGACACACACACACAAAAACACACAATATAAATACACAGAGTGTTTATCTCTTTCCTTCAGCAGGGACAAATCTCCTGGGGTGAGAGTGGCTCCTGCTCTCATCTTTCTGCAGTGTCACTTCTGACATTTGTCATGTTTTCGCCCTCACTTAGCCCTGGTAGCAGAAACCCACTGGCATCATACTATTTTTTCCGTATCAGTGTCTTGTACTGTTAAAGTTTCAGCAGGTACTGACAACATTTGAAACATCCTAACCTCTAGTTTTCACCACCCGCACTACTGTATTCTTCAGGGTTTTCACTCTCAAATGGGACCTACAAATATTCCTTAACATGCAATAAGTGACTTGATCGCTAAATTCTGCACTAGTTGTGTGGACTCCTCAAAAGTCTGGTAAGTGGAACTTGCCTTTTCCCTCTCTTTGGCTGGATTGTGAATAAGCGATAGGACTTTGGAAGACTACAAGATTACAAGGTGATGTCTGAAAAAATTACACTTCAGAATGATGACTTGGGTTCATCCAGTCAAAACACAGATTATTACATGACTACAGAGTATGTATAGAGTTGATTTTTGCCTCGAGGCTCAGATCTAGTCACACCCCTGAAGGATACACTGAGCTCAGCGCTGCAGAGATTGGGGAGTGACGGTAATATTTTCCCTCTCAGGGTAACTTGGACTCAGAGCAGAACATGTGGATACAAGGTTGGAATTATAGGGCTTATAAAATGCTATATGAAGAGCAGCAGTGCCAAGTGAATAAGGTAATTGCAGAGTTTTCAGGTGACCTGTGCAGCAGGAATAGCAGCAGAAAAACGTGCAGTACTCTCAACACTCATCCTAAATGCACTGCCTTGTTGCAAAGGATTTATTGGTATTATGTTGCAGCACGAGTTGATTAATGTGTGAGTGTGAGTGTAGCAGTGCATTCATGTTTTCTGCCTCAGTTACCTCCCAAGCATCAATTATTTATTTTAATTATTGTCAGAAAATAGTGAAAAATACCTTCAAGTTCTCAGAGTATTAAATTTACGAACAAATGCAGCAACTCCTCACATTTGATATTTGGTAAGTGATAATTGGTAAATGTAATTTTTGCTTAATAAATGGGGCTGGATAAACTTATGCTGTATAGATACAGATTTTAGTGGGAAGATCAACAAACAAACATCACAGACTGAAACCTTCAAAGCCTCAAGAAGGGAAAAATGATAATGGCTCATAGTTATCATCAATGTGCCCGAACACGTAGGCATGTTTAGTTCATGTAGGTTTGAAAATGATGAATGATGACTTGTTCACTGTCTGCCTCACTGTGGATGTGCACTCGTCTTTTGCTTTTATATACAGTACATACTTTGACCCCAGCTTGATGCAAATCAGCTGGCTTCGTGTTATTAGCTGACTGAAATCCAAATAACTGCCAACAAGCTGCACTAGAGATCCTTTTAATTTCCCTCACAATCCCCTCAGAAAGCCTGTCTGAATGCAACACCTTGCCTGAGGGGGATATCAATGTAATTAACACACCAGCTGCAACTACAGTGGCATTGTTGCATACTGGAGTTGTTTCTTTTAAGATAAACTGTAATGCAGTATTTTAATAGAAGCTGTTCTGGGAGCTTTTGATGGTTCAATACCTTACAAAGACACATGTTGTTGCTTTTTTGCTTTAATTTGTCAGCCATCATTATGTTTTGTGGTTTGATCTAGGACTCAGTTTTTTGAGTCAGTAGCCAAGGGGTCTGTATCAAACTGTGCTAGTAGAGTATAAACTTGACAGTTGGATTCATTATAAGCCGTATTTGAGTATTTATCTGGAAAAATGAAGAAAAGTAAATCTATAAATGTAAATTCATTTGCTCTGTTTAGATATATTTTGACAGTTGAAAATGTTTAAGTGAACACCCAGGTGCTGAGTTTGGAAGGAGCGCCGTATTAGTTTTCATTTTGTTAATACAGACCTCTGCTGTAGGCCAAAGTATATCACTGCACATAGTTTCTACTCCACCACCCATCCCCAAATACACACACACACACATCAGCCTTCTCTGTCTCTATCTCAGTATCTGTAACACACTCGCACAAACAGATCAGCAGTTTTCGCGTGCATTTACTGTTGAGTCACATTAGTTTTGTTTGTCAAGAACAGAGACAGAGTTAATGCAGTGGGAGAAGCTCACTACCCAGCTGATCTACATTCCTTTAAAACTGCACACTCTCTTTTGCACACTTTATTTTCCTCCTTCTATTATCCTTTATTCTTATTCATCAGTGTTTCTCTCACTTTTGGGGGTGCTGCGTACCTCGCTGTGTGTTCACAAACTCCCTCCCTTTCTCCAAACTTTTCTCTCCCTTCTACGCGCCTCTAATCCTTCAATCTCTTGTTTTTACTCTCACTGCTTATTCAGCACACTCCTTCCCAGTCTCTATCACTGTTTTCACACCTCTACTCTGTCTCTTTTCATACCCATCACTCTCTGTTTCAGTTTGTCTCATTTTATCCCGCTCTACTCTCTCTCTTTCCCCGGCTCTTTCTGTCACCTGCTTGTCAGCTGTTTTTGTGAAACTTGTATATTGGCAGACTACAACATCTCTCTCTTCGGTGCTTCTTCTTTGCTTTACTCCACTCAACTTCTCATCTCCCCTTCAATTATAACTTTCCACTTGTTTATTCTGCCACTTTTTAGAAATCTGTTCATTAATTCCCCTTTTCCCTCTAACTTTTCCTAGCTCTCTGCCATGCTCCTCAAAAACTCTCATTTTTTTCTTTGCCTTCTTTATTCTCTTCATGTTCCTCATTTTATCTTCTCTCCTCTTTCATCCACTGGCCCCATCACTTTCTTCATTGCTCCTCTCATCTCTCTTATCTTGTCTCCCTTTCCCTCCACCTCCTTCTTTCTCTCCTTCTTTTTCCTGCTCCTCTGTTATCTGCATCCACTGTGCCAGTTGGATGGCTCAGTCACAAGACTGACTACACCCTACAAGGACTAAACATCTGTCTCCCTCTCTTTTTTTCAGGCTTGCTCTCTAATTGTCCTCTACTGTGTCCCAACTCGGCACTACTTCAAAAATGCTTTATTGGCTTGTAAATTGACTTATTATAGCCAAAAGAGGACAAAACACATCAGTGGAGATAAACGATTCTGCACAACTCACGAGTTTGCATTTAGAATTAAGTGAAAGAGCTGTCAGTCAAAGCAAAGTTGTAAAACGCAGTCATATTACGCAGTGATATTTGTGTCAAAACAGTAGTTCAACATTATGAGAAGTGCACTTCTTAGTTTTCTTACCTAGAGTCAGGTGACAGGATTGATACCACTCTTGTGGTGGTGTGTTAAATATGGAGCTACAGCCAGTGGCCGATTACCTTAGCTTAGCATGAAGACTGGAAACTACGCCAAACCATAGCTCAATGTTTTTACATTCAGAGGTTTGTACAGACCAAACAAACAAGAAATAATGTGTCAGTTACTGTGGAGCAGTTGGGTGGGATGGTTTTTCTTTGGACAGAGCCAGGCTAGCTGGGAAGGAGGTAATAAGTTGAAATGTCAAACTATTGCTTTAGGTTTGCGAACACTTACTAACTACAAGGCCATGTAATCATGCAAACCACTTAGTAGGTCTCTATTGAACTTAGCAAGACCATGTTTTATTGCTCATGGGTTATCTGTTTGGTAAAGGAATGAATACACTAAGTTACATCTAAACTACATGGTATTGCTTTAAATCAATTTTATTCTCCACTAATTACCATTATGTTTTTATTTTATGTTATGGATATAGATACAATGATATATAATTTTCTTAATTATGTAAGGCCAGCTGGTCAGATTCGGAATAATTTCTCTCTTAAGTTGGGAGAATCATTATCGTATCTACAGTCTACATAGTCAGTTCTTTACTTTTTTTATAAAATATACAACTCCTAAAATTAGCCTAAATTGAATTGAATAATAAATTATAGTGGCTGTTTTCACATAATAACCCTCCTTCATTAAATAATTAAATGTTTTTCTGTAAAAGGATATTCTCTATATTTGGATAATCTTGTGGAATTCATTACTCTTTTAAAGTATCTTATTTGGGGCATGAGGTGAAAAAGCCTAATTACATTTCCACTCCACTGATCAATCTAAGAAACAAGATTTGTCTGGAGGTTTCATCTGTGGCCAAGCTACTGTATGTTGACAGGGTCATGATTATGCCTTTTTTTTTTTTTACTTTTTTCTTTTTACTTTAGATTTGATCAGATCAGATAATCTGCTGATGTTTGGCACTATACTTGGTCCTGCTCTCCCTCTCCAGCAATATCTTATCTCTTCCCTCCTCCTGTCCTCTATCAGTCCTGCTTTCTTCCATCTCCTCTTTTATACTCCGTCCATTTGGCTTGCCATTGGTCCTGCTATCTCTCTTTCGAAGCTGACTGGGCAGAAAAGAGGAGGGACCGGTCTTTTAACTTGGCATATCTCCCTCTACACACCTTTTCCCTCTCCCCCTTCTCTGCGCCCTCTAACTATTCTAAGCTCCCTTCTAAACTTTCACTTCTTCTGCCCTCTCCTTCCAAAATCTAAGTACCACCACATACATGAATCCTAGACCTAGCTCCACTCAATTTCCTGCACACTCACAGCACACACTCCTCTCCTGTCAGATTGTTCATGGTCACCACCCTTTTTCTCTCAGCAACGGAGGAAAAGACTGTCTGCCAACAATTTAGGGGTGGGGTAGCTTTAGCTCATGCAAAGTGTGCATGTTCATTTTAGATGACATGTGTTTACTGGGGGATTCCCTTGAAAGGGAGATCCTGTAATTGTGTTTTTCTTTGTGTGTGTGTGTGTGTGTGTGCATGTCAGCCTGTATGGTAGGGGAGCAGTCTCACGTCGGGTGTCCTGAGTGTGACTCATGAATTCCACTAACCTCAGTGACACCCCTCCCCACCATTGCTTGCATCCTGTCATAACTGACCAGGGTTGACAAGGGTTTATGGCAGGACAGAGTAACCAGGTTCACGGCCGTCCACTCATGCCAAGAGTAAATCTGTGTTCTGTGCTCCACCTCACAGAGAAAGAACAGATTTAGGACATGTTAATTTTGGTTTATATGTAGATTAGTTTACATTTAGGAAAATTGTATGACACTACTGAAAACTTCTAGAATAATCCGGCAGATTCGAGGTCAGGATTATTGTCAACTGCTTTCCAAGCTCAAAAATGATCTTGATGACAACTTAATCTGACATTGGGAGAGAAGAAGTTCTCAAATGCTCAGAAAATGGGAATTAAACATTTATAGTTCCAGAAACTGAGAAAAAGAATAGCTCCAGAACGGGCAACTTTTGTGTTTGCGTGTGTGTGTGGCGTTGGGCAGATGGCAGGTCACCTCAAACATAGTCAAGGGACCCTATGACATCACACTCACACCACAGCACCAACGCCAGAGTACGACCACACACATGCTTTCTTGTGAGCTCTGTGTTGAAGTTCTGTACCTGTGTGTGTAAGGCTGTGTAACGCGATCCTTTTGTTTAATTCTCTGCATCTGTGGCACTGTGCATGCAGATTTTCATGTTTCACAATGCATATTGGGGTACGTCTGTTGGTTCAAAAGGTTCACCAAATGTAATTGTCCTTGTGGCATCACAGAGAGTGTGCTTGCATGTGTCTGTGACACTGTTTTACATTATATTTGCTCACAGAGCCAATAGGGTAAATAGCTTTGATTAAAAAAGAGCTGAAACAGATGGGGAGTAGGGAGAGATTGAAGACAAAGACTGAAATGAGAAGGGAGAGATTGAGAGGAGGATCTGGAGAGATGATGATATGTAGCAAGGCATAGACCGATAAGACAGCACTGAGAGAGGAGGCAACAGATAAGAGAAGAACTATTGAAGAAAGAGGAACTAGGAAGATGCCAGGAGCCTTTATAAAGCATATAGTGACTCTGTCAATGCTTAGGAATAAAAGTCAGATTTCTTGTAGCTGAGTGGCAAGTTGCACTTTTAATTAAATATCATTTGCACGATCAAACACTGTCGACACTATTGATTACAGATGCCATTCTTACAAGCACTGTATTTTTTTCATACTTAAAGTGAAATAGTATGGTTCAAGTGTGCCTGTATGTTACTATGTCTGGGTGTACTTTCACACATTTAAGAAGTGTGGAGCAATATTGTTATGTAGAACTTAGTTAATCTTAAAGTCAACAGGGTTGAAAAGATAACAACACACTCAAATCTCTATTTCACACATTCCCTCAGACACAAAGTAATAACCTTTTGTGCTGACACCTTCTTTGAACTCAGTCTCTGATTGTATGATGAATGGCTGCCTGGACATATCAATGCATTTGGAGTAGCCCAGGTGTGCTTGGCACAACAAATAAAATGTTTTGATATTAGATCTTTGCTTTCGCAGCCATCTTTTAGATTTGATTTCACAAAGAAATTGCAGTGTGTTTATATATGCATCCTTAATTACCTGTAAGAATGACATAGCCCACTCAACAATTGAGGAAAGAATTTTCTCTGAATATGTATCAAAGATTAATATTAAATTGAGAGGCAAGGCCCATTTACTCTCCCCTTAATCTTTCCATATGTGTTATAAACATTTTTCATATTATGATGTGCTTAAGGTAACTATGTGTGGAATGTAACTACACATTTACTCAAGTCCTGTATATAACTACAAATATGAGGTACTCTGACTTCATTTAAGAGCATTTTCCTTTATGTAACTAATACTCTACTACATCTCAGAGGGAAATACTGTACTTAACTCTTTCATTTGTCTGATAGCTTTGATTTAAGTACTCATTTTCAGATTACAATTTTTACAAAACCATGTATCTTCTGATAGACTGAAGGATTAAGTGTCTATTTATGGGTTGAGAAATTCTCCTAAGCTAAATAAACCATTTTAAAAAACCCTCTTGCATTAGCTTAAGATGCTTTTGAAAACTTTCACAAAGCTTAAAACGGGCTGTTGGTTATGGAGCTGATGAAAAGGATCAATAGGAAATGCAGTTCTACAGGACAATGATACTACAAACGTATGATGATCTACAGAATATGATGCACTGTTGCAGATTAAACTACCCAACGCTTATATGAAGACAGTTAAAATAAGCTCAGTCTTAAAGAAATACATATAAATGCAACTTTCACATTAATCCATCATAGTAAAACACTGACAGGACAAATTTTTGCAGAATGAGTACTTTTACTTTTGTTACTTACAGTACTTTTAGTAAGGTTTTTAATGCAGGACTTTTTTACAGTGTGGTATTGGTACTTACTAAGTAAATGATCTGAATACTCTCTCCTTTCTTCTATTATGAACTAAGTCTGTCATGATTCGTCACACAGCAACAGAGCATTGCTCGAAAGACTGATTCACTTCAGCAGTAAAACTGAACATTTATACAGAAGATAAAATGATAAATGTAATTGCAAACCAGATGGACTCATTTGAACATTTGTGATAGTTTGTGAGTTGGTTTGTCTGTCTGCTTGTGTCTGGCTGACAGTGTCAGGCAAGCGTTTAATCATGTATGCTTGTCTCTGTCTGCCTGCGTACATATGCACATATCTCTTACGCTTACACACACACACACAGACACAAGTATGTGTACAGGCTTTTTCCTATCTGGGTCATCTGGTAATTCTAGTAGAGATGATAAGTTGTTGAGAAATAGAAAGGCCAAGCAGTGTTTACTTTTCTCTGTGGTTTTACATGTCTAATTTCAGGTTTTTCACGAATACACTTGTCTCCCTGTGTCATCTCCCCCTCCCCTTTAATGCACACAGAGAGACACTATATATGGCGAAAAGAACGACAAATGCTGAACAAACACAGGAGAAAAAAACTTGGGAATTCCCAAGTGAGCTAAGATATCTTGTCAGAACATTCACACACACATTCAAACACAAGGTCGACACACACAATAATAATGAGCACATATCTAAAATGGTAAGTGGACAAGGAGTTTCAGAGACCCTGTCAGCCTGAGGTTCACTTTGATAGGAACACATCTAATCAGCTACAGTCAATCAAATAACGGAACTGTTTCCATTCTCACATAAGATGACTGTAAATGCATAAACAAAGGGACACACACACCTACAGATAAGATCTGCAGAGTGTATTACTGTAAAAGCTGTATGCAGTGGATTAAAGAACTGTTAAGTCTGTGCACCATCTAAAGCAGCTGTCTCAATAGCAGCTATCACAGTGGATGATCTGTGTGCAACTAAAGATCAATAACAGATCAAAGAATTCATTGATCAACCAATTTGACGTTACTAGAACACAATTACTGCGACTGATGCCAACCCAGGAGGATCTTTCAGTGAGTGGCTGCCCCTTTTCCCACCGAGTACAGTATAAAAAGTCTCATCTCAGATCATTGATTTAACACTGCTCAACCAGGATTGAAATACTGCAAACCGCTGGGTTAAATAAACTAAATCTAAATTAAATCTAATTTTTTCATCAACTCCAGCCCAGCCCAGGTTACTACCAAGATGAAGCATGTTTTCAGGCCTGTCTCTTGAAGGGAAACTTGAGAACAAATCACTCTAAAAATCATCACAGGAGTCTTTAAATTCTGGATTAGTTTGACAGATGGCAAGTAGACAGCGCCCAGGATGTACAACAGTGAGACCAAGTTTCCTTTCTGATTTAATTTTTGCCAAATTAATTAAACCTTGAACCTTTGAAATGATCTAGAAAATAAACTGTTGCATTTGTGTTAAAGTGGAGTGTTTAATTGTAGGAGGAAAACAATAAAACAAACTACTAAAAAGTTGCTGTCAACTATAAGGTGAATCCAACAAGTCCACTTTTTAGACTTAAACTGACTCTCTGTAACACAAGGATGAACACAAATAAAACATTTTACAGAGGAGATAATCATTTGATCATTTTGTCCTTTCATTCAGTAAGAGAAAAGGGACTTTTATCCTGTTGGTATCTTGAACCTGACCAAAATGAGTTAGCAGCTGTCGGCTATCAACTTTTTATTTTAAATAAGACATTTGTCTGTCATCGCTGCTACTTTTCACCCTGTCTGTCTGTTCTGTCTCACACATCATGTACAGTAATAGCTGTGACTCCTTGAGACTCTTTTGAGACAAAGACTCAGCAACTGTTTTGCTTCTGACAGGTTGCAATCCATCAGTCAAATGTATGGATACACACTTGTGTTGGAAGTAATAAATGTTGATATTGACCTATCAGAGATTTATCAAAGTAGACTCCATGCTCAGGTACAGAAGATTTGGTTCAAATAATCATAAAATGATTCCTCATGAAACAAAAACAAGATACTCAGTATAAACTTTCAGAGGTATTTCGGGAGCAAAGCTCACTCCAAATGAAGGCTACTTGCCTTGGACCGACCTCCATGTTATTCTTTTGTTATAGTACACACACAGGAGTGTGAGGTGGAAATAGCCCGAGGCAGTCGTCCAGGTTAGAACCAATACAGTGGTATTTCATGTTCCCGCCAAAAGCAACCCTGCAGCTGTGTGTGTGCCTGTTGTGTGTGCGCAGGACTGTGCATGTGTGTGTAATCAAAGGTACTGTAGCACTGTGACTTTAGCCCAGGGCCAAGTGGTGCAAGCATGGCGCACCCGCGGGAAGTTAGATAGCAAGAGACCAGGGAACCGAGGTCTGCAGTTCCAGTGAAGGAGAGGTAAATGATGAAGTCCCACTCTTAACTGGCTGCCAAGCACTCAGTCTGAGACATGCATGCTCCTTATTCGGTTTTCAGAGGCTGAAAAAGTGTAACAGGTTGGTCATCCAACAGACTTTGTTTCTTCCTCACTCTTCACAGCTTTTATAACCCAA
>BRZM01000717.1:0-23237 GCA_033238685.1 Lates japonicus | reverse complement strand
ACGTGTATCCTCCAGCCACGCCCCCACATGTTAACAACTTGGGGGGGTGGCCCCGCCCTTTCCACCACGTGCGTGCTGGGCAACCCCTCCCAAAGATTGTTTATGAAGAAGATGACTCGTTACTGTCTGTAGTCTCCCGCTCTACAAAACCACTTTACTGAGAACAAAATGTGCAGTTTGATTCACTTACAAGACGAACAGACGCTGCAGCTCAGTGGCTAAGACAAATACACGCCCTTTTCTAAATTAACAGCATAGGTGCATTTTTTTTTTTTTTGTTGCAATAATTATACAAAAAACATAGCAATTAGAGGCCTGTACAGCTGATTACTTTTGAGAATAAAACAGATTTATAAAATTGGATTCATGTCCTTTTACCTGTTGGCTTGTAAATGCTAACAGTAGTGTATGTTACTGTAAAACTTATTTGACAAAAAAACACAAATGCTTGTTTTACCTTGCACTACAATACCGAATTTAATTGGTGGGTTATCCACACTCAATAAAAAGTGATGTGTACCATTTATGGTTTAATGAAAATACTGTTTTCTATATTTTTATCAGCACACCACATCTGTTAGGGTTAGTTTTGTACTACCATTTCCTGTTGGATGTAAGTCAAAATGGGACCTTTTTGAGTATGCTTTTCCAGTGTGAACACACTTTATACAGACCTTAAAATAAGTCTGTCATAAGGAATTGGGGATACAGCTATGGACTGTGTTTGGATAGTAAGAGTCACCTAAACACTTTGTCGTTTCCGGTGCCATTTCAGCAGCTCCCTGTGTGCCTTGCTCTTGTTTTTTTTTTGTGAATTTCCCGTGCTGTGAATTTCCAGTGCGGATTAATAAAGTATCTATCTATCTATCTATCTATCTATCTATCTATCTATCTAACACATAGCACATGTGGTGTGTTGAGAATGGATAGTAAACCCTAAGCTCTCTCTTCTATATTGTACTCTCCAAAATTACCATATTTGTAACTATTGCCCTCACTAATACATATATTCAGATGAGTATTGGAGAGAATGAGCCATCACTTTTCAAAAGAAATTCTTAGGAATTAAACAGTACTTTTGCTTTCTGTGTAATACAATATGTGCTTGCTCAAACATACTGAAAGTGGAACTTATCCTGTCATGTCTGAAAAGGACCCACCCACCTACTTTGGTCCTTGTAACATTTTTGCAACACTATGTTTCTGGCTCAGATTTAAGTAAAAGCAACTACATTGCCTGTAAAGGCAAACATGAGATTACAACATTCTTGTGTGCAACCTATTACAAGGAACTGAAGCTGTAAATGCTGCACCTAGACTGTTGAGGTCCTTTTGTCACTGCAGATATGACTCAGACATCTGATTTTTTTTTCCATGTTACATGGCCTAAACTAATTTTGTAAAAGACTTGAAATTGGATCAGTGCAGAGTTTAGGCAAATGCTCCTCTTCCATGCTAATGACAAGGCAGCATGACCGCTTTCCTGTGTAAGACTTGTGCCAAATGTTGCACAAGCATTCTTATTAGTAAAGGTCACCTCATGTTTAAACAGTCTGTATAGACATTTTACATAAAGGAGACTTATGTGTGAAAGCCACAATGCTATTACTTTAGCAAATGAAAGAACCCAGCAATTTTACCCCTCTGAGGAGAGCAGTATTTTCCCACCCACTTTTATTATGGAGACATTTGTGATATTCAGAACAGGGTCAGAGTGAGAGTTCCTCTTTTTTCCCTCTCCCAGCTCCTCCCGCCTTGCTGCATTGGCAGAGCAGAGCCACCCCCACCCCCTCCTCCTCCACCCTCTCTGCTACTGTAGAGCAGGTCACTGTGTGGAGGAAAGTAGGCCAGTGTTTCTCTATGTGCTGCTGCAGTTATATAACGTCTATAGAAAACCCTCTTGTTTTTAGATGTTTCATAGGTTTTCTCTCAGGAAAGGACTCCTCAGTCTAGTGTGTGTCAGCACCACAATACTAAATTATCAGTCTGTTGTAACAGGGCATGCAGCCTCTTATGAAAGCTGGCAGCACACTAATAAGAACATCTTGTTCTTTTGTATATATATATATATATTTTTACTTTGAAGAAAAGAGCCATCATATGTCACTGACATGTTCTGAACACTGCAACACTTTGCAGGCAAATTGTTTCAATGATATATAGTAATATATAATATTACTATATATTATATATACTATATAATATTATTATGGTTCTTCTTAATGTAATACCTTATTTGCAGCTTTTTTGTTGCGATAGTTGGACCAAGCCTCAAGGAAAGTGTGTGTGTGTGTGTGTCTGTAAAAGCACAGCTATAATGTTCCTGAACTTTAAACTCTGGTCTGTTGGACAAATAAAGTTTTGGCTGACTGTAATCTGTGGGGGACCATCACATAGAAACGTTTATTTATTTATTTATTTATTTATTTATTTATTTATTTACTTGAGGTTTAACCCAAATGACTAATATGCAAAGCTTATTAAACAATTAGCATCATTTTCACAGCAGAAATATTAGAGGATAACTCAGTATTTAACCTACTTTAAATATAAATCATTGGTTACAAAGGCAGACATCTGTGATAATGTTGTACACTCAGTTGCCAGTTTATTAGGTACAGCTGATAAACTGGCCTACAGTAAATCCTACACTCATGAAGGCTGTAATATTCAGTTTGTGTTTGTTTTAGAGAGATGTCCAAGATGGGCTGAATTAAGGACTTAGTTTTAGATACTTGGATACAGTTATTGTAGATAAGCTCTGATTAACTGAAGAGGTCTTTTGGATGAAGTCAAGTCCAGTTGACCTTGATTCAACCCTTCCTGGGTAACCGTGACCTGGATGATTGAGACCCAAAAATTATGACACCATGTCCACAGGGTACATCGTGTCTTTTATCTTAACAGTTGTGATATTTTAGTTGTGTTTTTTTGAGAACCTAGTGTTTTTTAATTTGCTCGCATCTCTTAATTATGATCCCTAACATTGATATCTTCATATTTTCAGTGGCTTGTAACAAACTTCCTGATATGCATTAATGTACAAGTTTGCTTGCAGTGAATCTGCAGTGAGGAGACCACTCTGTGTATTGCTGCAGTGACTCTGGTCTCCTTCATAATGGCATTAATGACAGCTACTTGTTACTTGACAGCTACTGACGTCTCCAATGCTGAACATAACAGCTGCCATAGCAACAAGACAGCCCCCTCCCCCTGCATCCATACATTATGGAGCGGGTGTGATGAATATGAATGGATAGTACTACAAGGCTCTTTGATTCCAGTTATTCTTTTACTGACAAATACTGTAATGCAATGCTGTCACTAACTGCTTCACATTATACATCTTGTTATGACCCTGACGTAGGTAAAATGTTTTCAGACACCTTTAACAAAAGTAAATGCCAGACATGTCTCGGTGGAAGGGCTCCCTCAGTGAGAGGTTGTATTAGTAGAGATGTAGAGCAGACTTGCACCCACCTCCCCAACATAACTTGGTCAGTGGACTGTGACTGGGATTACATTACAGCAACATGTACCTCCATTAGAGTGACAACCTCCTTTTTGTTAGAGTGAGCTTTAAGCTTCATACCTTTAAGCCTGTTACAAAGATGGAGCGGGAGAAGAGCAGTACCTCCATCCCCAAGAACTGAGACTTTCTTTTTTTGCTAGTTGTCATTTTATGCCACTAACAACAGGCCTGGTTTATTTCCTTTCACATATTCTCCTGAATGATTTAACCAAGTAGTGTCATTATTGTTGTTGTCTGTCATGTCTGTGATGTATAGAAGCTGAAGTGTGTACAGGAGACTGTGTTATTTATTCTGTTACCCTGTGTCATTTCTTCCATAGAGGATGACCTAAAGGAAAAGCTTCGTCTGGAGCAGTTGACAGGGCAGAGACACTCAGATGTGAAGTATAACTCAACAGTCCACATCAACAATGTTCCTAAAGCAGAGGATTTCCACACTGAGTGCCACCTGGCCCCCATACCACCGTCTCTGCCACCCCCTTCCATGCCTATAACTGTCATCCCCATCCCTGTGGTCACCCCCAACCCTACAGGCTCACCCACCCTGCCTGTTGCCACGCTCTCCCCTCCAGCTGCTCCTCCACTGGCCTCCCCAAAGAGAGACCCTCACTCCCCCCAGGAGCAAAGTGCTGCAGCTCTGCCGCGCTCTCCACAGCCCAAACCTGAACATCCGACCTCTGTGCTGACCACCGACCACAAGCAGCCGATACAGAACCACCACCACCTGCAGCTCATCGCCCAAACTAACAACACTAAACTACAGCAGCAGACACACCAGCAGCTGGTCCAGCGCTATCCTGGCTCCATCGTGTCACCCCCACAGCAACATGCTTTGCTCCCACAGTCGGGCCCTGTGCTCCAGCAGGCTCCTCTACAGAATGGCCCCACCAGCCGGGGGAGTCCTCCTGATGATGGCCGCCAGCTAGACAACAAGAAGAGGCCTGGAGGGTAAGTCCAAACCTGTTAAGTTGTTGACATTATAACTGAAACAGGGCTACGGCTGAATATTGGTTTTGTGTGTTGTTAAGTTTTGTCAATCAATTATCAGTCTTTAAAATGTCAAAAATAATGACTAGAAGTCCAGATGTACTTTTGACCTGCAGCAACCTAAAACACCGTTAAATACAAGCAGAATGTATCATTTGTGTAGCTGTCACATTATTGGTATTTAAATGCTGAAGGGCTAAAATTAGTTAAAAGTAAAAAATAAATCTATTTTAATATGGACATCTGTGACTGAATATATTGTCACTATACTTTCTGCTAGCAGTAAAATGAGGAAACTCTTCTTTGGCTGATTTTGATTATTCTTGTCACGCTGCCCTTTTGGACACCAAATTCTTACTGTGCTCTCATCTGTGCTCTTACAGGGCAGGCACAAGAGAGGTGCATAACAAGCTTGAGAAAAACAGGTGGGTTTAACCTGTCTACCACAAAGAGAGAGAGGGGTCTGAGGTTATTTGTATTGATGTATTTGAATGGTGTATGTTTTTTTGTCCTCTGCCTTATAGATTATTCTGAAACTGATGCTTTTGCTTGTTTGTAGCAGTTTGATTTTAACTTTTTAGTCTGGAACACAAACTGAAAATTTCATTGTGTAATTGTCTGTTAATAAATTAAGCGTGTGTGTGGCTCTAACGCTTCTTCTTTCTCAAATCCCTTCTCTGTGTCTTGTGTCTGTCAGACGAGCACACTTGAAAGAGTGCTTCGAGACACTGAAAAAGAACATCCCCAACATCGACGAGAAGAAAACCTCCAATCTGAGTGTGCTGAGAAGTGCACTGAGATACATTCAGGTAAGCTGCGTACTGCATTCATTACATGTTTCTGAATCTTGCAAAGACTTATTTGTACTGGTTTATTAGCACTCCTGATTACTACTGAACTATGGGGCCTCCTTTCTTTAGAAGCCAAAGCACAATATGAGCTAGAGAGTTGGGTATAGGAGGAGGAGCAGAATGTACTCCTTTTGTGTGATAAGTGTGATCACAACTGTTATCAACATAATCAGTTGTGAATTTCATGAGATAGCGACGGGTCATCAGGAAGATACAGCTGAAATTATTTCCATGACTGTGCATTTTTTGACCAGAAGGTGAAACATGAAGAGAGAAAAGCAGAGAGCCAAGACCAGAGCCTTGGTGTACACCACATTTCACATTATAAAATACTGATGTAGTATTATTATTATAGGCTACACTGTGTTCTTTCAAGTGAGACTTAACCTACATAAGAGCCAGGCCAGAGACGCCAAACTGGTTTTCCAATCAGTCTACAAGTATGCAGTGATCCATGGTATCAAAAGACTGAGTCAGAGAAGCACACAAGTGGAATCTGAATCCATAGTAAGCAGAGGATTATTTACCACTTCAGCAAGTGAAGTTTCAGTGTAGTCATAGGCCCTGAAAGCAGGTTAGAGACTGGTTGATGTTTACAGAGACTCTGGATCAAGGTGTGGTTTCTTAAGTAACAGTTTAACCACAGCAGTTTTAAAGCTAGTGGGGACGATAACAGATGTAAGTGATGAATTAGCAGTGTATAGGGTTGTAGATCCTAAACCTGGCTGGAGATCATTGGAAAGTTAAGCTAGCAGAGGGGTCAAGGAGGTAGGTAGTAGGTTTCAACTTAGACAATGATTCCAGGGATATAGTCACAAAATGTGTTAAAACAGAGACTATCTGGGATTCAATGCTCAACTGGTTCTGTAGAAATAGCTGGAGATGATAAACTAGTTTTGTATCTAATCTCATCTGTTTTACTGCAGAAAAAGTCAAAACAATCATGAGCCATGAAGGACAGGCAGCTAAGAGACAGCTGATTTTTACTAGGTTAAGCTATAAAATAATATAATCTTGAAAAATATATCTAGGATTATGTGTATTGTTACCGATAACGAGAAATATGCTGCTATAGCAGCAGACAGAGCACACTTGTTATTCAGGACACTCTCTTGCAGGTACAAGATACAATTCCTCTATTTCAGATCTAGTTCAATTTTGCTCTATTCTCCTGCAAGCTTAATACCACATCTTTCCTCAGTAAACCAGGGTGTATACCTCTCTGACCGTCTAGTTTTGGTGGTAGACTTGTGACTGAATCAAGGAAACTAGACAGAGTTGTGTTAAAGTCACTGGTGCAGTTTTCAATAGGACCTGTTGCTGCAGTGAAAGGAGTCAGGATCACTGGCAATCTGTGACCTGAAGCCATTACAGCTGATGGACCAGTGTGTTTAGTGGTAAATTCATTAGCAACAACATTACGAGGACAGGCCAGCATCGCTTCAAATTTGAGAACGTGGTCAGACGTAACGGATGTGATCGGGGACACAGTCAGATCATAAACCAGACAAGATATTCAGTTTACTGTTACAGAAGACCAAGAAAATCTGGAAATATTCACATTTGAGAGGCTGGAGAGGCATGATTTCTTTAACATGGCCCCATTTATGATTATTTTGATTATTGCATAGTCTATTTGTCAACCGATCAATCTTTGGAGCTCTTGTTATTTACATAATTTCCCCAATGAAATTGGGATGTTGTATTGACGTTGTAGAAAAAAAGTGCAGTGATTTTTAAAAATTTTTTTAGGGACAGAGGGTTCAAGTTAAGTAGGCACTGTGTAGTTGCTATCTCTCCTTGCTTAACCTTCCTATTGAGTAACATGCCATTCTCCTTTTTGTCTAGCATTTCCTGCCTTTCGTATTTCTGTGTTAAGATCCTTCTTTACGAGGAATCGCCAAAGCTTCCTTGTTTGTACCATTTCTAAGCGACTGTGATTAATATTAGGAATGTCTGCCATGTCCACAAATGACTCACCATGTGTTTGAGTCAGGCCCTCGGTGTGAGAGTATCCTGGTTGTAAACAGCTGGTGCAAAGGTCCACCACTGGCCTAGTTTAACTCTTTCAGACTGTGACTGTGCTGCTCAGTGTGTCATAGTGTTTACTGTGGGTCATATTTTTTCCCTCCTCCTATAGATAGATCTTGTAGAGTGGCAGTTTTAAATCTGAGACACAAGTTCACCCATGGGCTCAAGCTGGCATCGGGTGTTTCAGTCTAAGAATGGCTGCCATATGTTTGGGTGTATTTGTGCAGTTTTTGTTGTATTTGCATTTGTCTGGTTACGATTGGGGTTTGATGTTAGACCTACATAATAATTAAAAAATAAATTATTTGGTTATATTATGTGGTTATAGACACTGATAGCCCTGCTTGCATATAAGCTTTAAAGACCCTGTGGTTGTTCACATCCCTTATTATTATATAACTGTGGTGCGGATTGACTCGTAAATTTTGCATAGTACAGTGTGCTGCTGGTTTGATGCTCTGAGTAGCAGCAGTCTTGTTATTCCTCTCTGCGCGTGGATACTGAGGGAAACTAGGACAGCGTGGGTGCAGAGCTC
Source organism: Lates japonicus (assembly GCA_033238685.1). Taxonomy (NCBI): domain Eukaryota; kingdom Metazoa; phylum Chordata; class Actinopteri; family Centropomidae; genus Lates; species Lates japonicus. The sequence continues at coordinate 15,301 of BRZM01000717.1, read as the reverse complement.
GTCACCCAATCTCCCTCCCTCTGCCCCCTCTCTGTGTGATTAAGCAACACGGTGTTCTGGGTGTTGTGTTCAACTGGCAGACTGACCTGCCTCCCTTTATCTCCTATCAACAGCTGAGCTGGACAAGGGATATATTTAAATCAAATAGACTAAGTGAGGGAAATTACAACTGATACCATTTTCTGCAGAAATGTCAAAAAAAAGCTTGACACAGTGGTTAATGGGTCCTCCGTATATGTTAGTTGATGCATGTTGGTAAAAACTGAGCTCCTGAAGCAGAGCTTTCCAAGAATTAAAGGTAAATTCTTGCAATGACAGGTGCAATAAATGTTGACCTTTTGTAGGCCAGGACAGTTTGGTTGCTTTTGTGAGTTTACTCGAATGTGCCATTTGCACAAGGTGGCTTTTTTTTCATTGGCGAGGCTGGTGTTGTTTTGTTTTGGAGGGGTGGAGTGAAAGGGGAAGGGAGCTTTCAGTAATGGGAGGCAAAAAAGAAAAAAAAACACGTGTACACACTGTCATCTTGACATGGGTGGTACAGACGCGTGTCCTGCCTGCATACACCTCTCTCCCTGAAAGCTGCCTGCTCCCTCCCCGCCCCTGTCCTTGCCCTCCTCTGGGCTGGCAGCAGAGAAGCAGCCTGCACACAAAAACACTGAGCGAAGGTGAGGTTCAAGTAAGAGGCTTTAGTCTCTGCATCACATTGCATTTGTTTCATCTTGCCTTTCATTGGAAAATGAGTACAATGGTAGTAGTGGCCTTTGTGGCAGGATTTTTTATCAGTTTCCCACAGAAAGTCACTATCTTGGCCGACTGATTCATAGCTCAAGTTCCACTTCCTCATTTCATTTCAAGGCAAATGACTCAGCAACTAACTATGACCAGAAACCCTGCATGCCTACAGATTCTCTTGCTTCTCGGCTGTGTCTTTGAGTTTTTACTGTAACAGAGCTATAAGCTGGTTTAGGTTTACTTTAAATGTATTACATCTTGTTCCTAAGGTTTTCCCCAGAGCCTGTAGTGGCACAGCGAAAGCCGAGGCTGTAAAATAAGTCCTGGTGCGTTAGAGCTCCTCCCCTCTACTCCCCCCTCCCTCCCTCCCTCCATCCCTCCATCCTGCCTCTCTGAGCTTTTAAGGCCACATGAGCAGCAAGCACATGGCTAGCCTGAGCCGCGTGACGTCACCCCCCGTGCTGGGCCCCCGCCCAGCACTGCAACAGGCAGGACTCGCCGTACCACCAAGCTTAGCTGCCAGCAGCAGGGAGGGAACATGGAGCGGTAAACACAAGGCTCGGTTTACGCCGCTCGCGCTTCATTTCCCCCTCAAAGCTGACTGGACTCGTTCCTCCAGTGATTGTCCTCAAATGCCAGTCTGAAGCGTGTTGTGCCATCTGGTGGGGAAACTGATGACAGAAAAGATAAAGGTGGAGGGGGAATGTATGTTTTAATATTTCCAGCACTGTTCATATGTTAATGACATTTCATTGTGCGCATAATGGCATATTTCCCTTGAGGCCTAGCCTTAAATCATAGTTGCACTGATTGCTTTGACATTTTCTAATTCACTCAGCCTTGAACATTAAAAGTAAATCAGTCCTCCTTGGCAGTCGAGGTCGCTTTTCTTGAATATTTCAAGGTTTTTTAAGGTCTCTGCTTAGTTAGCTTTGTAAAAGTTTCTTCTTTCCTGGTTTTGAGTCAAGACTTCAGTCAAACCAAACAGTTGGCCATTACATTTCCTGTGGTACATGAGTGTGTGCAGTATCTTTCTCCAGGAAAATGATGATTTCTAAGGCAAGAAAGAAAAAAATCTTTATCAGCAGAGCTGCTTCCTGCTCTGTTGTTTTTTTTTTTTGTTTAGTTTTTTTGCATCATGAACACCTACATGACAGAGTACCACAACATGGCTATATTAATTGTAGTGCAGATTTGTTGTCCTTATCACAGTTATCTCAGAATAGTCTAGCAATATTCTTTGACCGTATTGCAGCATAGTCTAGACTATTGACCAGTTAGTTCTTAGCCAAGATGAGGTAATTAGGCCAGTTATGAGCAGCACAAGCTTGCACGCAAGCAATGGTTTGCAGAAGTAGGTGTTTCTTCCACAGACAAGCCTTTTATTGTTGAAGTCCGACACCACGTGAAGTTCTCTGTTCCAGCTTGAAGGCACAGTAAGACAAGGGTTTATGGTTACCACCCTGTCACAAGACCTCTGTGCAGCAGGCTGATCAGCCAGTCAGGCTGAGCAGCATGTCCGCAACGTGGCCTCCTGAGCTCCTGGCCCTTTAAAAAAATCCAGCCTTGTGCCGTCTGTCCCCGGCTGCTGCAAAAGTGAGTCAGTGAGTACAGCTTGTGTTGCTCTCTTTCAATCCCCCGCTATCTGCCACCCTCCCTCTCCCGATCTCTGTGGGGCCATGTGCTCGGCGCTCGCATTGCTTGTGACAGTGCTTGAGCAGTGTTTACCTTACACACACACATGCGAGCGCGCACGCACACACACGTTTGCACATAATGCAGCCTATCCCTGTACTGATCTAGATTTTCACACACAAACAAGGCCATGGTGTTGCCTTCCCTCCGTGGAAGGGTGAGGTCTGGAGGCTCAGGGGGTTCGGCCATGTGCAAAGAAACAAAAGGTACTTGGCACGTTGTGTCCTACCAACCTGGTGACATGATTAACAAGGTGGTGAAGTCATGTGGAATCCATCTGCTGCAGACCTGGTTATCAGTTTACATGGTTAATCTCAGACTTGGTGTTTCTAAAGAGGTGAGCTTGGTGTTTGCTCTGTGCACCATCAGCACTGTAACAGGGAGAGTTCAGTGGGTCTTGGTGTTTGTGGAGCATTTCTCCCCTCTCTCGATTTCTCCCTCCATGAGTCATAGTTTGTGGCATGCACAGTTGTGGCGCCACTTATGTATGGCTGCCTGCTAATACATGAGGGTAAAAGGGAGGCAGCCAGCCCTTTTTAGTCCACGTGTCACATTTTTGTACTCTCTTTATACCACTTCATTCTGCCTTCCTGACAATCCTTATGAGATAGATGCTTAGCATGTATGTCAGAAAATCTATTCTGTGTTCATGTGAACACCCAGACTGAGAGTTAAAATAATTCTTTACATGTAGAGACACTGTCAGGGAAAACTAAATAGCACCTTTTGCACATGAAGGTGTGCGTGGTCTTTTAGGTTACCAAGGAAACCTTGAGAGGTTTTCAGTTGTTTCCATGACAACCAAAGATGGGGGGCATTTCAGTACATTGTGTGTGAGACCGAGGACACTGTTAACACGTTCAGTCTGAAATATGGATATTCCCTGCTCTTATATTGATGGCTGGTCCCGAGTTACACATCAGTGGCCAGATGTTTATAAGTGTGTGGATAGACCACATTTTCTTCATTAATCAGCAGAGTATACGATTTGTCCTGCAGTACCATGCTTCAAAAGCTTAAAAAAACTATATCTTTATTGTCTGAAAACCAGTGTCGAGGCTGCTGGAATATCTGTGGTTAACTCGACCACTGAGTAATGAGGCGGCAGTGTTTCTTCCTTATTCGTCTTTGAACAGCACTTTGATTCTAATATGGTGTTGGTTTGCATTTGGAAAGGAGCATTTAAAGTTGAGGGAAACTGATCAATCCTGGATTTTTTAAAACTCACATATATGTGTCAGTATTGGCCTAAAATTTCAGATGCTATTCTTCACCTTGATAAATAGATTAGCCTGTTTCTGTGAATTTAATTGGAATTAATTGTGTTCTTGTTGTCATAGCTTTCCTCTGCTAAATTAACATGTGAACAGGACTTCCTCTGAGTTTGTATTTGTGCGTGAAACACCCCCGGTGGGAAAGCAGCCAGAGCGCAGGCCGCCTGGCCCCGTGCATTTCTAATCCTGGATAAGGACTAGAGACAGGTGCCGCATCACACAAGGCCCGCCTTTTGTCCCCCTTTGCTATTTAAGTACATGCATATTGTGCTGTAGGTGCATGCTCAGATCACGCAAGCAGAAACCTCGTTCACACTTAAACATACAGCAAGCTTAAAGCCACACACACACACACACACACACAAATACACGGTGGCATGAACACTCACAGGAAGTCCACTCTTTGGGGCTTTATGTTTATGAGTCATCAGGTTGCCAGTCAGACATTTCACACAGTGTCATTTCCCTGAGCCTCTCCCACCGAGGCCAAAGAGCATGCTGGATAGTTTGACCAAGCTGAAGTTGACATGTCATGAATTATATGAAGTGTTTGATTTCAAAGCACTAATCCTTGACAACATAACTCTACCCTGTAGTATTCCCTTAGCCAGTCATTTATTTAGAAAGAAGTTGTCTGAATATTGAGTATTCTAGGTGTGCAGTGTTGGTCTACGTGACTTTTGTTGAAGTTTGGTTGAGCCTTTATGTATTAAATTTTTCCTCCTGTTGCTGTGCACAGGGAAGTCCAGCTCAGTTTGTTTGGTTTTTCCTTGTGTCAGCTGATGGGTTAAGGGAAATTGGGTCACAGAGAGCTGCTGCCTGGAAGCACCTCTTACTTTCCATACTTGTCTCCTCCCTCCTCCGCCTCCTCCCTCCCTCGTGCTTCTGTAGCTCTGTTATTTATTTTTTTTTCCCTGCACACAGGCACTGGTCTTAGGTTTATTTTTAAATCATCACTTGTTGGACATATTCCTGATTAATCAGCTGTAAAGACAGCATGGGTGTTATGCAGGATTTCTCTGAGGTTTATTGGAGGTGATGTGCTTTTTTGTTGTTGAGCAGAAAAACCCACAGTGAATTAACATGATTTAGATAAATTAATGAAACATACTTGAGCATTCAAGCATAATACAGTGGAGCCCTGTAAGTCATGTAATTGTTCAAATAATCCAACTGACCATGTATTGGATATATTGTAGTGTAACAGTGCTGGTGGAGTCAGTATCAGAATATTTACTAGAAACTAGTAAAACTAGTAATACTAGAGTGTAGAAATCATTAGTTACATTTAGTCCTGCATTCAAAATTTTTGCTTAAGTTTGCATGAAAATAAAACAAAAGTAAAACTACTCATCAGACAGACTGGCCCATTGCAGAGTAATATACGCTTAGTTAGCAGTTTATTAAGAACAATCAGCTAAAACTAAAGCAGTTTAATACAACAGTCCTGTAATAAATTCTCCTTCATTAAAACAATTTCAACCAAAATTTAGAGAGGTGCTTTTTCATCTCTGATCATTTAGGAGGCTGTATTTTTTGGTGATGTTGAGTTGTATTTCATTATACAGAGAGGTGTTTCTGTTATTTAACCTACCCCCACTGATATAAATGGGTCGGATAAAATGATTAAAACATCTGTCTGTATACCGCAAAACAATTCAACAGTACCACAAACTACAGCCCCTGAAGTGGCCATAGAGTTCAATCAAAACTTCTAAAACAGTTTCAACAAAACCTGAACATTATAACCTTCATCACCTTGTATTAGACTGCATAAGTTTAGTGAGGTGTCCCTAATAAACTTCCAACTCCTCTCTATATTTTAGTACTGAATTGTAGCTTTTGATGAATTACAGCAGTAATTCATAATATTTTCCTCTAAAGTATAGTGCAGTAGAAGTATGTAACATAAAATTGAAATATTCAAGGAAAGTACAAGTACCTCAAAGTTGTACTTAAATGCAGTAGTTGAGTAAACGTACCTAGTTATTTTCCACGACTGCATGGTGACCACATTTTCAGCAAATGAGGTGTTGTTGACAGTCAGAGAGGTGTTCATTCAACTTGATGCTAAGTTTTGAAGTTATACTCAATACATTACATTCAATTTATCAGGTCACATATACATTCTTCACAAGGAGAACATAAGCCAGTTGCAGTTGCAATACAAAACCACCAACTAACATCTTTAAACATTACTCTTAAATTCAGTCAACACCTCTCAGACAGTGTTAACGGGAGCACAGCCTTCACAAAGTCAGGATTTATTGTGGGGCTGTTGGATTATTACATTACACTGTACATGCGAACCAGTTAAACCGTAAACTCTCATGCAGTCACTCAGTTCATAATTTTATAACAAATGACTCAAGAGTTTTACCATCTTCTGCTACTTTCTCCTTTCAGACGCTGAAGCGGAAAGAGAAGGAGTACGAGCACGACATGGAGCGACTGGCCAGAGAAAAGATAGCCACGCAGCAGCGATTAGCAGAGCTGAAGAACGAGCTGAGCCAGTGGATGGATGTGATCGAGATCGACCGTGTCCTCAGACAGACGGTGCAGCCCGAAGAGGACCAGGCCTCGACCTCTACTGCCTCAGGTAGGCTGATAGCCAGGGAAGAGCTCCCACAGTCCTGAAAAATGTCCCATTAATCTACAGTGCAGAACCACTTTCATTTTCATAAATCTAGGTGCAAAATCACATTGCATCTAGTAATACTGAGTAAACTCTCTCCTGTTGATGTTGCAGAAGGTGAAGACATTATGGATGAAGACCTAGATGAGGAGACTGCGCCAAGAGCACAGACTGCCTTACCCACCGTGCCTCAAACCATGAAACCGGAGCTGCACAAAACTGCAACACCCACTCAGACTCCAATCCTGACACCCGCCACCACCACTACCTCCTTCATCACCCAACACATCTCCATCCAGCACAAACCCCGTCTGCACCAGCCCCAACCTCAGCCGCTGTCGGTGACTCCTCCACAGCCAGCGCCCAAGCCTGCAGCTCCACCTGCACTTGCAGCCACAACATGCAGCACTCCCACCACTCCCAGTCAGCCTTTGATCCCCACCCAGACGCAGGTGGTGACCACAGCCAGCCTACACCCCACGGTTATTGCTCACGCTTCAGTGTCCCATCCCTCAGTCATCCAAGCAGTCAACCACGTCATCCAGGGAGGGGGTCCCAAACACATCGCTCACCTGGCTCCCTCCACCACCACCAGCTCTGTCCAGTTAGCCCCCGGCCACCAGCCCATCGGCCACATTACTGTGCACCCGGTGGCACACCTGAGCCAGCATCTACCTGCCCTCTATCCCCAACCGGTGGCTGTCACGCAGCCAGCTGTGGTCGGTCACATCACCCACACGTTAAACCACGCCCACCCCCAGGTGAACGGCACTACACCTAGCCAGCCAGCTGCCACCATCATTGGCAAGCAGACAACAGTGAGCACCCAAATGGTGGCCCACCACCCACAGCTGGTGGGTCAGACGGTGCTCAACCCCGTGACAATGGTGACCATGCCCTCCTTCCCCATCAGCACTCTGAAGCTGGCCTGAACACTGCCAACAGTACCTCCAGGCTGCAGACAGAGACACCCCACGACAGGGGAGAACCACGGGCCTCAGACCAGGCTGTCGACAAGCCCTCAGTGAGGGCAGGAGAGCTGGCGAACACCGCGCCGATCCACAGAGTACATTACAGTACATTAAGCATTACAGCTGTTGAAAAGCAACCGGGAACATTCCTAAAACAAACTGCAAACCTCTTTCAGTACCACCACAGTGTCCTGAAATCTCTATCCTGAAACTGGGAAATGCCAGGCTGCATGTGGTTGTTAGTCATCATGTTGAGTGTGTGTGGCAACAGACAGTGGGCAAATGTGCAGTTTTAGACCCTCACAGATAAAAGCAGCAGTCATTTTCATGTAAGCTTTACAGAAACGGCTTCATATAGGGTAAATGTTGTGCTGCCAGTACAGTGTCCATGTCAGCATCCTGTGACACTGCTTATGTAGGTTGGTGACTAGACTCCCTTTTATCAGTGCGACTGCTGTGGATTAACCAATAGCAGATCACGAGAGGCTACATTGGGTTTTGAGAGCTGTGACAGTTTAAGATCAGAGCGCTGGAGCAGCCATAACCAGCACATTGGGAATGTGATTTAGAGGAGCCCCTCCTCTCTAGCAGAGGCACATGCTGCAGGGCTGAAGCTAAATCACGGCCTGAACTAAACCTCCTGCACAGGAGCTGCAGTCCTCAGTGATGACACATACAGCAATATCTCCACCTGCTGGCTGTTTGGGTTTACTGCAATACTACTACCCCTGTCACAATGGGAAAAAAAATCCAGAAAGTGTAATTCAGCGGCTACTTAAAGTAAAAGAACATGCAGTTTTATCAGGGTTTGGGTTTTTTAAAGGACAATCAAATTGTTACTTATCTCTAGTATTTGTCCTTCAAACATACTAGTGACTGTACACTGAGCACAAGTACAAGTTAGTGTTTTAGGATAAAGATATGTTTTTGTCACAGCTGCTAATATATATTTTTTTTAATTTGCCAAATAGAATCAGTTTCTACATCTACATGACCCCTACATGTAAATGCCACAGCAGAGAGTGGTATATTTAAATGCTAAATGTGTCAGAAGTTAAAGAAAAAACTCAGTCTGAGTTGAGTGCTTAGGGATTTTGAATGTGAAAACCTAAAAAAAGGTCCATAAAATATAGTGAAGTTTGTTTCTATGCTGTCTTGTAGGGGATATGGTAGTAGGACATGTGTTTGCATGCTGTGAATGCATGCCATGGCTGTGTTAATGTAGTGATTATTTTGAAAGTGAGGAGTGTAGGAGTGCTGTCTGTCGTGCTCTGTCAGACTTCGACAAGTTGCAGTAGGAATGTGAGATTTATTTGTATTTTTTGGCTCAGAGTTGATGCTCTGTCATTCATAACTTTGAGCCGGGATCGGTACAAAGTGAGTTCAGCAGCTGACATTAATCCAATCAATGTGTGTGTTTTTGTTTTTTTCAAGACCATCCTTTTCCAAAGCTAGCACTGTGAAATGTATTTTTATTAGCCTCAATGAGCAGCAAACCTACAGTTTAGCATAGCACTTGCTAGAACAGCAACATGCTGTGCTCTCCTAATTTAATCTGAATGTACTGATCTGTGAAAGGATACAGAGTAGCACACTCACCAGAAGTTTAGCCCTTTTTTTGTTTTTAAAGAAAAATGCGATTACTTTATTAAAAGTATCATGTGTATGTAAAGTGTAACATTTAAAACTGATTTTGTATTTTAAGATTCACTGTTGCTTGTATCATCTGGAGAATATCTTCTTATGTTCAGTGTAAATTTTATAATATAGCCTTTTTTTCCTGGGACCATGTACAGTGCTGTAAATCAGGGGTAACGACTACACAGACCTCCTCCCATGTTGATATCACATTCGGCCACTTTGGAAAGTATTCGCCCTTTAACTTTTTTGTACTTTGTTCTGGTGCAATATGATTACAGTAAGGACTTTTTCCTCCAAAGCTCTTCGAGTACAAAGGTAAAACAACCTTTTTTTCAGATTTTGTGCAACTGATCCTGAACAAATGCATCTTGAAATCATATTGTAGCAAAACAAAATGTGTAAAAGTTAACAGGGACTCAGATACTTGAAGAAGCAACAATATACATGTGTGTTTTCCCTATGGAGAAAGTTTAAGTTGTATATAGCCTGTAAATGTTGGGCTGCATTTAGATCTAACTGTATTATGTAAAAAGCTGGGGAAAATATGTCAAATTAAAAATTTATAAAAAAAAAGAAAGATACTTAATAAATTGTATTATGTTTACAAATGTCTGAAGCTGGGATTTATCTTAATTTTGTTTTGCAAATGCAATGCAAAGACTGTTTTGTTTTCAGAGTTTGATAAAAGACAGAATTCAATTGTGATTTTTACTACTATTAATATTAAAGATTAAATTAATTTGGGAGTCCAATACCCAATGCAAACATGTCTGCAACAATGTCTGACCAAATGCACCTATTAACTGATTTGACCAGAAGTTATTTTCCTAGGGTCCCTAAATCCTTAAATCTTGGTGTTGGGCTTCAACATTCATCCAGGCTTAATATAAAATATTAATATAAAGCCACAACCTGAAAAACTTGGTAAAATCCATTATCAGGAGCAATTGTTACAGGGGCACGCTCATTAGCTTGGCTATAACTAATTACATGTGGCACTTGTCCAGTTTGTCAAAAAACAGTCACAAATAAAGGAGTTTCGCCTTCAGATTTTGTGCACTAATGATGCGTCTGGCGCATGGCTGTAAGCCAGATCTTGTAATACATGTGGGGTTTATCTCCGTTTTTACGATGGATGTATTTTAAGACCAATCAGAGGCGGTTGCTAGGCGTACCAAGATTCTGCCGGCCAATCAGCGTTTTTCTGCCAAAGTTAACTGACGTATGTCATCGTTAGTCGCGACGTGTCTTGTGATTGGTCACGACCTTCTGGGAGGAGCGTAGAGAGGCGGAGATACGACGTCGGAAACAGATTCAAACCATGTTTGAACCATTGCTTCTGTTTGCTAGTACTGTGAGACGACGTCGTAACCGAAGAGGTCTGAATGCTAAAACAAACTCTGGAGCTGTTTTCTGTCGTTATTGAAGAGGTCTGGATCCTAAATCAAACTCTGGAGCAGTTTATGATGAACACGAGTGAGACTGGACGCTGAACACACCTGCGGCGCGAAGGTAACAGTTAGCGGCTAGCATTAGCATTTACGGAGAGTGTTTGCATTAGCGGCGAGCGTTAGCATTAGCATTACCTTGTAACGATATTGTTTAATTCTATTAGCTGTCGTTTATATCGCGTGGGTAAGAGTATGTTTCTGTGACTGAAATGTCCCTGACATGAGTTGTGGGCACCTAACATGGACGGCGATAATACAGTGTGCTCTTAATCTATGTAAATCCCTGTTTGTATTTGTTTTCACTTTACCGATATTTTGCGTCTCTTTGTTATTTTGTCCTTTCCTTTTTGTCGTCGTTTTTATTGTGTTTAAAGTGTGTTTGTCTTTCTGTGACTAAAGCGTCCCTGACATGAATTGTGGAGGGTGGTAATTGTTTCCTAGTCAGTTTCTCTCTTTATAACTCCGCTTGCATTTCTTTACAATTACTTTGTTTCTGTGTAGTGTTTTACTCCATCTTAGTCATTTTAAGTCAGTTTATGGCGAATTATGTCGATGTGATCATTTTGTGCCTATCTGTGGTGGTATTGCATCGTTTTGCGTCTCTAGCGGTCTGTTTTACATCTACTCATGGTCAGCTTCTTTTGGGTTGTTTTGCATCGTATTGTGTCTTTGTAATTTTGCGTTTATTTCTGGTCATTTAACGTTTCTTGGTGGCCATTTTGTGTTGGGTGTGGTAGTTGAGCATCTCGTTGTGATCGTTTTTCGACTCAGTTCCTCTTTGACTCAGTGCCTCTTTGTCGTTTGTGTGTCTATAGCTTTGTGGTAGTAATCTTTCCGTAGCCTTCCACTGATCCCCTGTTAGGAATAACATTAATTAGAAATTTGTTTGTGGTGACATGAGACTTTACTGAGCTCAGTTTTGAGTTAAATGCAAGCTTGAAAACTGGATTTAACTCTGTGCTCCTCCACAAGGTTCAAGCCTCAAGAGTAGGTCACAATGTATGAGCTGGGATTACAGTTAATTATGATTATTAAAAAATATTTTTTTTTAAATTGCTTTTCTCTCTGAGATCATTAAAGTCATATTCTAGCAACATAATTAATTTATTCACCTCCAAAACTTGAACAGCGCAGAGGAATTCAACATTGACAGCTAAACACTAGAACCTTGACAATCACACTTTGAGTTTTGAGGTGAACTATTCTTTATTAATGAGGTTATTTGTTTTTCAAGTGTTGTACTTGTGTTTTCCAGGTTTACTCGTTCAGCTGCTGCAGCCTGGACAGAAACACCAGCTCTCACCTTACAAACCAAACAGGTATGTGTCCTAAAGATTTATCCAGTCTGAAAAAATGTGTTGATGAGCTGAATTATTAATGTTAGTATTAAGTAGTAACTTGATATTTAATGAGTTTAGTATTGAATATAATAATAATTGATTAATCGTGTCTATGAATTGTCAGAAAATCGTACTAGTTCTAATAATTTTTTAAAACTCAAAATAGTTGTCAGTTAATTTTCTGCCTGTGGACTGAAGTATAATTAAAAATACCACAAGTTAAAACTCAAAAATGTACTTATGTGAAAGTTTTTTTTAAATGCAATTCAGTAATATACATGATTCCTCCAGTGATTAGTTGACAGACAATTAATCCAGAAATCAAAGATTTAAGATAATCATTCATCATCATAGCTTATTTTCCCCAAATATTTATTGTTACTGATTCTTTCAGATGTGATGATTTCTCTTGTCATGTGTTACATTTTCTGAGACACTCCTCTAATGTTTGGAAAATGTTCTGGTCTGGCTGTAATGTTGAATATTTGTGTGTTTTGGGGTTAAACTGTTGATGAGGAATAGGTCATAGTGTATTGATCATTTTCCTTTGTATGTTTCTCTTTCTTTTTCCTCCAGGTGTCACCACTTCGTCCACAATCACAGAGTCTTCATACAATGAAGAAGTTCTTTGAAACCAGGCCTGAGGCCTCCAGGTAATTCACAGCTTTACATCAACTGTCCAACACAGAGCACTGACATTAAATTACATATCTACAGTAACTGATCTGAAGTTTGGTTTGTCACTAAAAGACATTATTAAAGTTTATTTATATATATAGAATTTAAACATCAGCTCACTCTCTCCCTTTCTCCCTCACTCTCTTAAGCCTGGCACACACTAAAAGATTTTTTAAATCTTACCTGATTTAGAAAATGTGAGAGACCACACACAATGGCAAATGTCAGATTTCAGTTTTGTTCTTATAGTGTATGATGTGCAGAGAAGACCAACACAGCACAGCACACCACACACTAACACATTCAGGACTATTGATGTGTACCCCGCTTTACTCTCTAATGTTGTGTTTTTCTCCACAGGATTCAAACTTCAACCATTAAAGCACAGAGAGAAGAGACGTGAAGACATTTCCAGAAGGTCAGTGTTAGTTTATCCTTTTCAGCCTCACTCTGTCATTATCTCAGCTGCAGTTTGACAGTTTAAAACCTTGTCTGGAACAAAAACCAACGCTAAAGCTGCTGTAATTAGTATTTTTCAACAATGTAGCTACAAAAATAAGTCAAAAAAAATATGTATAACAAAATACATATGAATAAAACAAAAAAATATAAAACCTTAGTTTAGAATAGAATTGAAACCTTTTTTATAAATAGGTCTAAAAAGTAAGTATAAAGCTATAAAAAATTAAATGCAAAACCTTTAACATAATACATTTAAAACTTTAATTAAATAGGTCTAAAAAGTACGGATAAAACATTAAAAGCAGGTTTGATAAATAAGGTTTAACTATTCAGCCTTGTAAAATGTATATATTAAAAACCTGTAAAAGTAAGAATTAAGCACGAAACTTACTAGAACCTTAAAAAATCCCTTAACATTAAATCTGAAATTCATAAAAAAGTTAAGTACAAAACCTTAATAAGTGTAAAAGACAAGTATAAAGCCTTTAAAATCTTTTATTTAACTTTACAAATGAGTGTTAAACCATAAAAAGATCAACCTTAAACAAATTCTAAATATTTAAAAATGGATCTTAAAAATTAAAACATGAGAATCAGGACATTTTCTTATAATGCAATAAAATGATTTGTATAACATCAGTTTCAAAACAGAAATACAACTTTAATGATTTTATTCCAGACATTTAACAAATCACAGCAAAGATAATGACAGACATTTGACCACAAGGAAACACTTGTTAGAGCTGGTCAGGTTTATGTGGTTATGAGCACGTCTGCTAAGCATCTTTGTGATCATTTAACTAATTGTATCAAAATCCTAAGCAGTTGAATGTTTTCTTAGTTTATGGAAAATGTGCTCATGACTACATTACAGATGGTAGAAAAACGAAAACAAAACAATAGTTTTTTCACTTGAACAACGGGAAGCCAACACTGTTTACAGCAGCTAGATGGTGGAGGTCTTTTATCTAATTAACAACACTTCTGACTTTGTTTTCTTTCATCCACTTCAGGTCTTCAGCTGTTGTCATCTTCTCCTCCTGCAGAGACAGGAACACGTGTTAATTACAGAAACTGATCACTAAATCTGTTTTCCTTTTCCTAAACTGACCTTATTCATTGTTGATACCTAATTACAGTGATTTAAGCTAAACTTTTACAACTCATTCAGTATCACGTATTTAGTGTGTTATTGTAATTATAACAGTAATAGTTCTGTAACTAAAAAATAAGAACCTACTGTAATTGTTACATAGTTATCTCTCAAATTTCACAGAGATAAACAAGAACAATGTAATAAATACAGGAAAACAATTTATACTGTACTGTTACTAAAATGTTATTTTAATGACAGAATACACTGACATTTCACATCACTGCATTTATACTATGGGCTTTTTTAATGATATTTTAATGGCTTTTGAATGACATTTTTATGCCATACTACACTATGACATTTGGCTTAAGACAAAGGAACTATCTTAAAGCAGCAATCTTACCTTTGTTTTCCACAGACAGACTCACACCTCTACACAGTGTTTGTGGGTTAAGTAAGATTGTCATTTAATTTAGGTATTTTGAACAGTGCAATGTCAGTACTCTAATCTATAACTGTGTACGCAGTCCTGTTTATACTGTTCATAATTTTTGTATATTGTTGTATATCATGCCTTTTTATATTTTTGCTGCTGTGGGACAAATAAAGAATTATCTTATTCAAATAAATACTTGTGAACGCTGACTATTTTGCTAGTCTATTTAATATTGTATGATGGTGAATATTTTTAGCCAAAGGCTACTTCTAGCTGGAGGTTAGGGTTAGGGTTATGGTGTTTAGCCACTTTTAGCCAGAAATTATAGTTTTTGCCTAAATTCCGCAAGCTGTAAGTAGACAATATTTTGCATTTTTGCATTACAAAATCACTTGTGATATTAATTCGAAAATAGAGAAATTAAACTCAAACGTTATAGTTTGACGCCTTACTATGACATTTTTTTAAACCATTTTTGATGCCCTACTATGCTATGACATTTTTTGACCATTTATGTCACCATACTACACTATGACATTTTTTGATGGTTTTTGACGCCTTATTATACTATGAAATTTTTGACCACTTTTGACGTCTTACTATACTATGATATTTTTTGACATCTTACTATACTATGACATTTTTTGACACTACTAAACGATGACATTTTTTGACACCTTACTATACTATGACATTGTTTGATGGTTTTTGACACCTTACTATTAACAAGACAATTTTTGACCATTTTTGACACCTTACTATACTATTAACATTTTTTGATGGTTTTTGACATCTTACTATACTGTGACATTTTTTGATGGTTTTTGACGTCTTACTATACTATGACATTTTTTGACCATTTTTGACACCTTACTATACTATAACATTTT
>BRZM01000716.1:21702-101404 GCA_033238685.1 Lates japonicus | reverse complement strand
GCTCTTTTTTGTTATCATTACTGTTATTCTTTTGGTTTCTCTCCCTCATATTTTCGCTATTTCATTTCCTCCTTTCCTCTCTCACCACCATCCCCATCATGTTCTCCCTCACACATTTTCTCGCTCTCTCTCCATCCCCCCACCCACCCCCACTCCCCCGACCTATTGTTCAGACCTTCGCCCCTCTCTGTCAGAGAAGCCAAAGCAAGCAGGCAGGCAGGCAGAGAATGAGATTTGTTTTTCTCGCCACTCCACCCCATATCGTCTCCCTTCTCCCGCCCCTAGCTCTTTTACTTGTTGCATGACAGGTCCAGCACTCTATTGAAATAAATCATCTCTCAGGACAGATGTGTGTGTGTGTGTGTATGCATGTGTGCGCATGGGCCTGTGAGACCAGTAAGGGCTCCCTCATGGTAGTGATGGGTGTTTTGTTGTGAGCATGGCTCCGGGACTGCCACCCTGCTCCCATGTGTATGTGTGTGTACGTGTGTATATGTGTGTATTATTAATGCCTCTGGCTGTGACCTGCCCACACTGTTATCAGCGTGATTTATACTCTCCCCCTCCACACTATGCTTTCAGCTTCTTGTCCTGTTCCTGTTCATTTAGATGCTTTGCCGTATTCTCCACTCTTTGCCTCGGCTGTTTTCTTTTTTTTGCTGGTCAGTGCATCTCATGATGGGTAGGTGTTTGTGTGTGCGTAAATTTGTCCATGTCTACGCATTTTGTGTGTGCAGAAATAAGCTATAGCGCTTTCGTGCTGTCCTTGCTGCTGGTGACGCAGCATTAGAGTTTTAAGCAGCTCCTCAATCATGTGGAGGCTTGTCCTTTTGGCCCATTTTTATCTGGTATTAAAAATTAAACGCATACCGTGATGCATGGACACCCTGTCTAGATGAGGCACGACGATGTGGGATATCAGACTACAAGTCCAAATATACCTTCCCACTATCTGAGGGTAGTATTTTTCTGAAAATTTCACTGGATTCAGGTTTTATTCTTTATCTGTACCGCCTCCTCTTTCTCCAGTGTAAATTGCTAAGCTGTGCTGAATACTAACTGGCCTTTTGTACGCACTCAAGATCAGTGATGCACCAGTGTTGGAGCCTGCAGGTGGTGCTTACCTCTCAATTTACCACTCAACCACAGCCAGTGATTGCCTGAGTAACTTGTCCTAGAATTTCCTCTTAACATAACATCACTTTTTGGCAGTATTGTGGTTTTACATAAGAGCTTGGTGACTAGTGAAGAGTATAGAATGTTGGCTGAGGATTTATTATGCAATTTAGTATCAATGTAATGGGTGTTTTAGTGATGTGGTATATGTTTTGGCCATCTAACGTGCTGTACGGCACCAGTCGAACTGAAATTTCAATCCTCCTCACTTTCTGTGCAGGGATGTACTCTGTGTCCACTTTATTAGCTACACCTGTACAATCTCATGCAATCCATTATTACATAACTGTTCTGCCTTAAAGTCTGCTTCTGTGATGCCTGTAATGTTCTTCAGTGTCAAAAATACTCTGCTAATTAAATCATATAGGAATAAACATAACTGAATTTGTGGTTTCTGACAATTTCAACAAAAAAAAAGCCTTATAGCCTTCCACTCAGAAAAGGAACGCTTGCGAGCTATCCCTAGTAGTTAGAGAGCTGCATCGATAATTGAATTGAATTGAATGACCTTTATTGTCATTATACTGAAAGTACAACGAGATTGGAGAGCTTCTCCTTTTTTCAGTGCAAACATACAAAATATGCAGAAAAAAAATACATAAAAAAGATAAAAGACAGTGCAACTCTATATACAATGAGGTATAAGAAGGCATAAATGTGAATGTATTGCACAGGTGTATTGCACAGGACGGTTGTACAGTTAAATAAATAAATCAGCTGGCCAATGTATCAGTCATTATTAGTTAATTGTAGATCATTAGTTTCTGTTAAAATGTGGGCCAAAATGTAAGGTTTTTCAACCATAATATCTCAATCTTATCTTTGTCACAAAAAAACAAACACAAATCTAAGGAATCCATATCAAGATTGTTGTTTCTGTTTAAAAATTGGCTGATATATTTTTTATGAATTTATGTCACTCCCAAATTTCAGTATCAATTTGAAAAATCAGTATCAGTGGGGCTACAGTAGCCTAGCTTCGCACTAGATGTTAAAAAATAAATAAAACTTAAATAAAGTCAGAACAAACACCAAGGATATATACAGAGTTAAAAAATAACTTGAATTTCAGTCTGAAGTTAATGTGTTTAATAGTGTCCCTTACAGACATCTGCAGTGCAATTGGTCACGATACAAACATTGTTACAAAACAGTGACTGAAAGTGTTGGATTTTCAATGTTGCCTTATTAAAAAAATTGAGTAGGAATTATTTTATAATAGGTTTGCAGAGTGGAGGTGGTGAACTAGCTAAGGGTGGGCTGAACCTTGTAAGCATTAGCAGCTATAACGGCTGCACACAGGCAAGTAGCAAGCATAAATTTTAAGGAAAAATCTGATTGTTTCCTATACACTGCAGCAGTATTTTTGCAATCTCTGCACACCCTGTTTGTGTTTATGACCCACTACATCAAAGCACAGTCACCACATCACTATTATGTGAGCTGCAGGGAGGACAGACCGGATGTCAGTGGATAGTGAAACCAAACTCTTAACATGTTTGAGATATATATTTCATAATTCAACTGGTCACTATGAAGTGATGTGTGCAGGGTGTCACTGTAAGAGAGATGAAGCCTCCCACTTCACAAAATAATGGTTAAAGGTAATGAAAACGCTTGTCACGATTTGAACTCCTGCTTCATTGTATTAAATCTTCAGTATGTTGAGGTCATGATGAAAATTGTCTTGATTATTATGCATTATTATCCATTCTTATTGTATATGTTCACATATAAAAGCATATAATATTTTTTTACTCAAGTTCTAAATCAACATCATTAGTATACGGTTTAATGTACAGTGGAGGAAAAACTATTTATTTTGTCACTGTTTTCCCAATGGCATTAATTAAACAGTTGAATGTATTTGTAGAACATAATGTGGAAAAGAACAGAGAAATGAAAACCACAAATCTGTTGCAGGAGGGATGAAAAACACAGCAGCTTGTAAAAAAGAAACATCAACCAAACTAACCCCAACACAAACTAATGAGCACAAATCAACATGACGAGCAGAGACGCTACTGAATTGAATAACATAAATCAAAGGATGATAAAATACAATAACCAGAAATGCTCTGACAGCCACAAAATGCACAAACAATTGGCACAATAAATAAATTGGCTCCGGTTCAGAAAATGAAATCATTTTTCAGAAACTGTTATTGAAAGGCGGGTGAAGCCTCCTTTCCTCCCCCTCTGCCTCTGTTCTGTTGCGGCAGTTCGATACTCCAGTGATATTGCTCTTTCTGTTTTCACAGGTGGTGCTGAAGATTATCAAGCACTACCAGGAAGAGGGCCAGGGCAGTGAGGTGGTTCAGGGCGTCCTGCTGGGCCTGGTAGTCGACGACCGGCTGGAGATCACCAACTGCTTCCCCTTCCCCCAGCACACCGAGGATGATGCAGACTTTGATGAAGGTAGCGGAGAGCAGTTGTTCCCTTTCTATTTATGCTATTGATCCTTTCTTGCAGCTGGAAAAATGCACACTCCCACACAATATAACATCACAACAGAGTCTGAAATGAATACCCGTTGAGTACAAAATGCCAGTAAAATATGTCTTTACATGGATGGAGTGATGGGGTTTACTTCTACGATGACTGGTAGATTTAAGAGATAATACGTGACTAATTTGGTATCGCGAAGGTTTTACTATTTGCTTATTTTCACATTTTAAATATCCACTACAGATGGCTTTTTTACATTTTAACTCTTCTGCATGTCATGATGAATTGCAAATTGGGAAACTGGCATACCAAATGGCACTGAAAATATGTTAAGTTAAATAAGTTGAAACATTTCTGTGATAAATGTGTATTGTTTTTTTTTGTGAAGGGGAGGGGTGTTTTAGTAGTTAGATGATATTATTTAGTGTGAAGTCCTTGACAGTTACACTGAAAATTCTGTTTCAGTCAGTATGTAATTCTGATTTATTAAATAAGATGAATAGACGGTTCTTGATTTCTACTACAACTTTTATATGTAGTCTCAAACAAAAAATTTGACAGAAATAAAAAAAAGACAACTAAAATAAAACAGGGACTTGTCTGTTGGTATATATGTGTTTTTGAGAGATCTCGGGGTCACCATTCTGAGCCCAGTAAAATTTCTGCAAAATAGACAGTTGAGGCCAGGAGCCAAGGTACAGTCACATGAACAATTCACTGAATGCTGCTGTGTTTTCTGAGAGGTGTGTGTGAAAGATGCCCACAGGCACAGTGTTAAGGACAATGCTGACTTTTAACTAAGCTAACTAGGTGCTGGGCGTCCTACACTGTCATTGCCAGGGTTGATGTGTGAGAGCAGTGGCGCAGGGATGGACTTTCTCCAGTGTTCATGTTGTAGGTGGGCGGTGCGAACGTGCGTGGGGTTCGATTTAGTTTTTATTTGCACACAGACACGTTCTCTTTCCCCTCCTGCCTTTTCCCGTCAGCGTTCATATCAAAGGATGCCATGTCCTCTGACCTCAGCCTTTCTCTTATCAAGCCTTGTTGTTTCCTGTGCCTTGTTAGCACAACAAAATCTGCTACAAGCCAGGCTGAAGGATGGGAAGGTGAGCAGATGCGGGGAACGGAGGGAAGGGAGAAAATCCTGCTCTAACAGGCCTCGGCTGCTAACGAGCAACTGTCAAAAATTCAGCAAGAGACACAAGCGCCAATGGTGGCTGAAGGTCATTAGTGTCAGGAACAGTTCACGCTCTATGTGTGTGTCTGTGTTGGTGAGTGTCATGGCTTGTTGTGCTGTTGACTTTTGATGCGCTGGATTTTCCGTCTGTCACTCGCTTTTAGTTAACGAGGACTTCATTGAGGAGCGCCTTGCCATGTAGCCTTGGAAAAATTTACAGAGCTACAACAGAATTCCTCTCAACAGGGCTTTTGATCCAGCTGCTAGAGGTGACAGACTTCGGGCTATCTGTCACCACAGAGCCAGATTCCAAATGGAAATGTGTTGGTAGTCATTCATGTTGTGTGTGCTATTTGGTGTCGAAATGATTTTGAATGGAGACTAGTGCTGCAGAATGCTTTTGTCTCTGCTCACAAAGCGTGTTTATGCTATACTCGAGATTTCATCATCTAAATCACAGCTATGGAAAGAGACTTACATGTAAAATTATCACACAGGCAAAACGTGAAAAATTGATTTTATGTCTGTACATTTGGTCATTTTGTTCTCATACTTCAGCCTGAATTGTCCACCCACGCACCCAGCTGACCAGCCAGACCGCTCTTTTCTCTCTCGTTTCCCCTGTAGCAACTAATTGTTAGCGTTTCTTCAGTGCTGATGTTGGGGCAGGTTGCCTTGAACCAACTGCAGATGCAACAGCGCACAGAACAACAGAGTTTTTTTTTGATGGGTGAATTGGGCAATGAAACAATCACATCTCTATGGAGGATCTGTGAATTTAATGTTGGAGACATTGAAATCCTACTTAAGACCCCATAGTTTAACTGTGAAATCTTGGAGTTCATATCTATCCCTATCAGATGGTGCAATTCATATTTAGATTAATTGGTTGATCAATTCAGATTTCATTTATTGGCTAAAAACCACATGCTTCTAAAACAATGTCTACTGTCACATCAATAATGACAAACAATGGGCAGTGATACTCCCGATAATGTTTTGGATAGTGCCCAAAGAGGAATGCAGACTGCAGACTGGCAGTACCAGTGTCATCTGGTCAAATCCAGTATTTTCAACAATGCTAGACGGGTGTATGTTCTTGCCAATAATGGCTTATTGCCATTAACTAGTAGTAGTTACAGTAGGAGTTGGTGTGCGTTGGACGTAATTGCTTTCACTTTGTTGTAACTTGTGCTGGGTTGAGTGCCTCTGGAAGTAATGTTTCAATCAGTGCTCCATTATTCTGTACCATGCTAGGGGTTTTTGTGGAAGTAGATTGCCTCAAGTAGGTTTTTGATTGGGCAACTTGACAGCAGAAGAGGGGGTCACACACACATAGTTATACCACACACTCATGTATGCACTAGAGGCACAGGAGGAAATTTCAGCCAAAATCTGTTTTTGACAGTTGTATAAATTTTTGATGAATTTTTCCACTGAATATGGTTGGTTCTGTGTGTTTTGTATCACTGTAGCCCTATCTCTGACTATTGACTTTCTGATACATATCAGTTGATTGTTACACCCCGAGATGAAGCTTTAGATGTAGGTCTTGAAAGACTCAGCAGAGCAGCACGTACTCTGTTCACCTCCAATCAGACACCCTGAGCACGTTTAGTTTCCAAGGTCTGCATGTGTGGGTATATCTGTCTTTCTGCTGTGTGTTTGCCTGAACCGGTCTTGTCTGTGTGTATATACCTGAGTCTTACACTGACTCATTGCCTGCTAGAGGCCCCTCAGATCAGAATTACTCCTCCAATCTATTCCTAAAGGAAAGATGGACAGGATTGGCAGCTACATGACTGTGTGTGGGGGTTTTTTTTTGTGTGTGTGTGTGTGTCTGTCTGTGTGTGTTTGAGAGAAGGCAAGTCTGTGTGTGTATGTGCTATGCTGCATTTTCATCAACAGGTGCCAGTGTGGAGCTGTACTTGCAGGACATTCCATGGCAGGAATGTGACCAGTATGACTGAGAAAAAGATAGAGAAAGAGAGTAATCAAGTGCACAGAAGAAGAAGAAGAAACCTTGGCTGAACCCCAACCCTCCTATTGCCTGTGTCCTTGCATACTCTGTCCTTGTATCATTGACAAAATGTATGGAGAGAGATGTGTGGAACCTATTCTCTAGACATTTTCTGCAATAGAGGGACACAGTTCGCATGTTAATAGTGTTCGTCTCTCATCTTTTGTTGTGATATCAGCAATGATACAAAGACCTATCCTGATACAGAGAAATTATTAAGGATGGCGAAATACAAGAAATCAGACCTTGCAAGGTATTCATTGTGACCCTCCCCTGCTCTAACAGAGACAAATACAGACACACACACACACTATATATATTAATACACACACACACACACACACACACACACACACCCTCCTCTACTGCTATTTTGCCAATTCAGGATTAGGATTCAATTGCGAAAAGGATTTGTTACATAAAAAAATAACTTTTCAGTCTTTTGTTATTATGCCTAACACACATTGAGCAATAGTTTAATATCATCATTTAACTTTGTGTGAAGGTGTTGCTGTTATTGCTATTTCCACTGAGAATCAACACCTTACTGCAGCTTTCAGCTCATTGTTTCACTGTGCTGGTCTGTATGGTGGACTGCCTATGGCTCTTGCCAACCTCTGCACCTTGTCAACACTTAATGTACGTATATTGAAAATGCCACTGCACCTCAGATTTTGACAGTGCGTGGGTGTTTACTTTTTCTTGTTTCATCCTTGCATGTTTGGCCATGCACCTGTCTATTCTTATACAGCTTTACAAAGATTGGTTTTCAATTTTTTATACTCTCACTAACCGCTATCAAAAAAAAAAAAAAAAAAAACTGGGGGCAGCTGCTCCCACCTTATGGGCTCATGCAAATGGATTGCACGCTGCACAGAGTTCACTGCCCAGTCCCAAATAGCAAAGAAATGATGTAAGCGAAGTAAGTGGCTGGAAAGAAGAGCTCAACAGCGAGCTAGCCACAGAGATCCAGATATTATTCATGCGAGGTGGTGCACTAGGACTAAAATGTTAAGGAAAGTAGTACAAAAACAAGTCAAAAGGTAAATCATCATCATGTTTCTTTACTGTAGTAGGTGATTTGACCATGCAGTGAGTTACAAAGCTATTTATGCTCTACATGTCATTTATTTTGGTTAGATCTGAGTCAAAAGTAGGGTAAAAGTAACAAAAAAGAGTCTCACCAAATTGTTAATATCAGTTGGTTAAACAACTGATGAAATGTGGCTCAGTGCAATTCACAGACTTGTAAAGCGTGATTGGGTTGCCTATTTGATTTGTAAGGAGGGATTGTATCAAACTAACTGTTGCTCAGTGCCAATTTTAGGAAGTACGTTTGATATTCAACCCATGTCACTAGTATTCAGCAGCAGGAGGAGGTATCCTGAAGGTAGAACAAAATTAGCCTGCTCTTTTCTTTTTTTTTTTGCTTCCCTTCACCCTCTAATACCGCTCCCTCTTTTCCCCTCCCTTTTTTCTCTAGCTCACTGGTAAAAAGAGCTGCCTCTGCCCTTTTTTCCAGTCATTTCCCTCCTTCCTTCCCAGCAATCACTGACACTGCTTCCTTCCTTTTGTACTTTTCACCATCCCTTCTTTTCTTTTCTCGTCCCTTGTTCTCTCCCCCATCGTCTTGATCTACACCCACTATTCCTGAATCCTCCTTCCAATTCTGCCTCAACCATAGCAGAATTAATTAAACAGTATACTGTTGGAAAGAGACATGATGTAAGCACTCAACCAGTGTCCTGTTAGAGTAATTTTCTAGGAAATTAAGTGTTCAATTTATGAAAATGATGCACTTAAATAGCCAGGAAAGGGTGTCTGTTTTTCTTTTGGGTAGAGAGCAGTGTATATTGATGTCCGAGAGACCTTAAAATTTGGAGTTAGTACTGTACTTTGTCTCTGCTTTGCGGGAATCCCCTGCTATAGTAAAGGTAACCACATTAACAATTTTTTTTTAAAATGACAGCGTGCCCTTGATATTTAAGCAAAAATTCTTATGGTATTTGGATCAAATACATTTAAAATCATCTTGCATGCATGTATGTTTTGCACTTAGATATTGACTTCTTAGAAAAGATGTACATATTAAATATATGTATGTGTATATGTACGTTTGTGTGTGGGTTTATTCCCCCTGAAAGTATTTTTTACACACTTCTGCACAGCACTTCCTTCTGGCTATCCTGCAGCCCCATGCCAAGCACTAGCTCTCTGCCCAGCACAGGTGGTAAGGGCTGCCAGGCCCCCTGTCTGGGCTCGTGTTATGCCTTAGATTGGCCCACAGGATGGGAACAGTTGTCACAGTGGTGAAACAAACAAGTTTTAAGGGTGCTTGTTTTGCGATGTGTCCTGATTCAGTAATTAGAGATGGGGCTTTTTTGTTTGTTTTTGTGGGCCTTAGACAATGCATGATGGTCTTTTCTGGGCCAAGGAGCATTTCATTTGGACATCTGACATGACAACATATAACAAGGTTGTTGCTACCCCAGTCCTAACAAGACACTTAATTAAAGAGAGGATAGAAAGTTACTCTTGATGTATAAACAACTTGTAGTCATTAATGAGGATCATTTTACTGATTGGCACCCTCTTTTCAGTTTGTTATTTGTTGTTTATGTCACTCCTGCTGCCACTGTCTGAATTACTCAGGAAACTAATTAGCCACAAGACTTCAGATTGAAGTGAATATGGTTGGGTTGCAAGATAAATACGATGCCTCCCCGCAAGTGAAATCTGGCTGCTGAGACTAAAGCACTAAAAGGAACTGAACGACTAGAGCAAGCCCTTCAAAAAATTTCAGTAATTTGAAAATTTAGTGATATTTAATGTTGAAAAAGTAGCAGGTTCACAAATGTGTTGAACTGTGAAGCCTGTGTTCTTGAAACTGTCTGAGTACCTCAAAACTGCTCCATTTAAAGGCCCTACATATCTATTTTACATACCCCACAGGTGTTTTCACATATTTCACACACATTTGATTAGACCTCAGGTTATATCTGTCCAGCTTAGGGCTGGGTATCGTTCAAAAACGTTTGATAGCGGTACCAATACCGATACCTTGACTTCGATACCGGTTCCTGAACAATACTTTTTTCGATACCAATTTTTTCAAATTAATTGTAACAAAGAAAATTACATTACATATTATAGTACAAATCTGTATTTTTCAGCTTTGGCATTTTTCCACTCAAAGCAGTTTTCTAACATAAAAATATACAACAAATAATTTTCAGTGCAAAAGAACTGTGAGTGCAAAATAACAAGTGACTAATACTCAGTGTCTAATGCTCACTGCTGCATACTAAGGACCTTTAAATCTTTGTGTAGTTGAACACAGAGCAACTTTCTGCTCATAACTGATTCCATGCACGTTCAAATGCTTCATCAAATTGGTCGTGTTGCCTTAGCAACAATGTCCCTTTTGCAAATATTGCATCTCACACTATTGGCATCAATCTTGCTAAAATGGAGGCACACTTTTGACCTCGGTTGCATTTTTTACCGCTTCCACACACACACACACACTGTAGTTCACAACACAGATACACGTGAACTGAGTCTGTGGGTGTAACCACATATGTATTTCCTGCATGCCTCTACTGCATGTAACGTTACAGCCAATCACCAGCAGCATTATCAGATCTTGATCACGTGATTAACTCCTTGGTATCGAAACTTGGCACCGAAAAACAAAGCATCTTTCGATACCAGGTAGCATCGAAGCATTTCAGTCTGTGCCATAAAAGAACTGAAGTTCGGTACCCAGCCCTAGTCCAGCTGGTGGTAAAACCTTTACATTCCTCTGCATTACAGATACTATGTGTTTTCGTACAAACAATAAAACACAACCTCTGCAGGAAAACATGAACATGATACAGTTGTTCTTAATTAGCTTATTTATCAACTTGGAGGAAAAATCCCAGCTTTCACTTCTTGTAACCTATAAAGTCTTTCTGTTCTTGCTTTAGGGTGATTTTTTAATACCCACTCTTGCTTGTAGAATACCTCTAGTTCAAAGATTTTTTTCATAGGTTGTCAGGTCACATGCACTGTGTGTATGAGCTCTAACAGATTATTTTTTACTTTAATTCAAGACTGGAAGCAGTGTATTGTTTATTTGGAGGTATGTTTATAATCCCCAAAATTCAGCCTCTGTCTCTTTGACATGAACTACTGGGATTTGTTGGTACGTTTTAAAAATTTGAGTCCATTCTTTCCTGTCTCTGAACAGTACACCCTTCTCAAAGCAGCAGAAACGATGGGTCTAATGTGACTGATGAATGAAACTTTGTCCAAGTGTCCATTAAGTTATAAGTTGTTAGACCTCAGTGTTTCATATAGTTAGTGTTGAGTAGTTCTTGCCCAGACATCCTCACCTTTCTCCTGAAGATTTGTTGACAAACTGTTTTTAATAATAGTTGAGCTTTGACATTGCTCACTGATCGAACTGCCTCACAACAGGAGCACAGGCTGGAGTTGGTTACCAGTTCATTATTTTTCCTACAACATGAACGGATGTCCAGGATTTGGGTCTAAGTTGCATGTGGTATCGGCTCTTGTTAACCGTCTGCAGGGTGGCTCCTCTTCCCGTCAGTCTGTCATTCCATCAGTGGAGGAATTAGCGCGGTTTGTATTTCTGATAATTCATCTCCTGGGTTTTAAGTATTTAGCGGCGAGTTGGGGATGAAGTAATCTTGGAACACTCACTCAGTCTCCGAAGGTGCTTCTCCTCATTTAGGGACAAATCGGTGGGAAGACTGATGCTTGATGGGCAGAGTCGAGCTCAGACCAGAGGGCAGCTGGAGGAGAAATATGGTGGATGTGATTGGAAATGAAGTAAGAACAGATAAACCCAAAATAGTCTGTTGGTTTGTTTCCAGTTTTGGGGGAAGGAGGAAAAGAGGGTGGGCTGGGGGCTCAGATCAGAGGGAGATAAGAGGTGGGATTAGGAGGCATGAATGGGTATTAAAAAGTAACAGCCCTGGTGACATTTAATTTGGCAGTCATGTTTTTAAGGCTGGGGAGATGATCATCTGTGAAGGATTTTCACTTCGTAATTGATGAAATGTTCAGTTTTCACACCAGTTTTGTCTGTGAGATATATTAAGCATGTTCTTGGCAATAAAGGATAAATGAATGAATAATTTTGTCCTCAATGCCACTTTAAATTGATAAATATAAAACCTACAATGATCTGCCTTCTTCTGGAAGCCAGCAGAGCCATTAACATACTGAGTTTTTTTTTTTTTTACCATGATGTGAGAGAAAGGAAAGTCACTGTCTTGGTAGGACATTAATTTACATATTTCACCCACTACATCTGCTTTGAAGAGGCTGAGCCGTGCCCTTGATATCCAGGTAGAAGCATGTCTGTACTCCAAATCGTTTATCTGAAAAACCAGTTAATTATGAGCTGTATAATTGGGGCTGTTTTGAGGCTGGCCAGAGGGTTTCTGGTAAACCGCTCCAGTTAGCTCTCTTGAGCTGACATGAACAGACCCCATTATCTAAATTCTCATGATTGGTTAAATGGCTGTCGGCTGGTGAGTAAACTTCACCCCAAATCCCTAAACAGAAAATATTTGTTCTTTTGTCACTAAACTGAGGCAACACACATGCAGAGATTGCACAAAAATACATTTCAATCAGATCTGTTCCCTTTTGTTTCCTGATCGTTCTCAATTTTTTGCCTCAAGGTGCTTGATTTAGATCATTTCTTACTTTTTTTTTTTTTTTTTTTTTTTTTTTTTTTTAGCTTATTTCTTTCAATATTTTTAAGGGCAAGTGCAACTAAACCTCTGCATAATGAAGTGTACACATGTATTTGTCTGTGTTTAATCATCTACCTCATCACAACCCATCTTCTTATTTTGCGTCTTATGTTCTCTGTCAATTAAAAATTTTGCAAAAATAAAAGTAAATCAGTAAAGTAAATTAATCAGCAAAAGAGCAAAAAAAACCCTGATGACTATGTAAACAAAACGTCATATTTGACTTAATAAATAATCTGTAATGTACAGATCCCTTATTTTTCAATAATTTTCTGGAAACTGGAACTGGAAACATAATTTACTGAAAAGTAGGTGTTGTTTAGCTGCAACTTACCAGGATATTTAGAACTTTTGGTAGTAATTATAAGGGAAATGGTGAAAGTGTTAGTTGCTACAGTTATTAAGTACTTCCTTTGTATATTTGAGTTGTTACTGAAGCAACTAACACTTTCTCCTTCATAGTACCGAGCTGGTCTTTCATGGAGATACTTAATCCCCAGTATTTGACAGCTAAATACCAGCTAATTTTCAGGAAATGAAGGAAATTATGAGGAAAGTTTCCAGGAAACTGGATGGAAAATACATAACCCCTGTTTATCACAACATTAAAGTTACAAAACGCCCAACATTTTGACGACTTGCAGAACCTTTAATTCATAAAACGTAATAAAAACATTCAGAACAATAATCATTTCAGTTGTAATTGTTGGTTGTTACTCGAGTCCTAATGACCGTTTTTATACATTCAGCATATCTGCAGATTTGCAAAATATCACAAAATGAGCTCAGAGGTTTTCAAAGTCAGTTTCTGCTCTTCTGAGGACTCAAAATGTGTTTCACTCAGTGTTTTAAAAGAAAAAAACACCTGACATGGGAGGAGAGCTTGCTGCTAATCAGCACAAAATTTTTCTCAGCACATTCAGGTAATTGATACTACATAGTCTTCTCTGTGGACAGAAATTGTGTGTTACTGTGTGTGTATTACTGTGTGTGTGTGTGTGTTACTGTGTGTGCTTTCATGCTGATCATGTAACGTGGAGGTGAGAGCGAGCTGTTTGTGTCAGCAGTAAACTCCCCTCCCCTGGTTTAATGATGTCGTCCTCTTCATCCATCTGAACCTGAGCCAAGGACTTTTCTGCTTCTCAACACTTAAACCTCTTTCTATCTCAACCTGCAGAGTCTCACTCTACACCTCTCTGCTCCTCCTGTTCCTGTCATATTTTACCTGAACACAAGCTGGAATCAAGTTCTGAGCTCTGACTGACTCCTGGCTCCTTCCTCTTTCCCCCTCAGCTACTCTAATGTCATTTCAGCACGCCATATCTCGTCCTCATCACAACTTTTTCCTCTCATGTTTGTCCCACGCTGTATCCCATCAGCCGTGTTAATGTAGTAAGCACGCAGCGGTACACCTACGTTGGCAGCAGAGACGTGAATCGCGGGCACTCGCACGCTCCGTCTGGCATCAGTCATTGCTCCAGCGTGGCCGGATTTGCGTGCTCTCCTCA
Source organism: Lates japonicus (assembly GCA_033238685.1). Taxonomy (NCBI): domain Eukaryota; kingdom Metazoa; phylum Chordata; class Actinopteri; family Centropomidae; genus Lates; species Lates japonicus. Next base: position 87,301 of record BRZM01000716.1, on the reverse strand, counting down.
TCTGTTCAGTAGGTGGGGTTGCCATGGAGACGTTCGCAGTGCTGCTGATGGGAGTGATCGGTCTGCATTGCACACGCACACACACTCACCACCATAAACACACACTCATCAGGGGCTAAAAATAGAGGGCTGGCCTGAGCAGCTTCCCTCTCTGAATATTGATCCTTATCTAATGATGCCTCTGAGGAGAAATGAAACAGGGCAGAATATGTGAGAGCCGGACAGATGAGAGAGACCGGCTTTCATTTTTGGAGAGTGTGAGCGTTATGCTGATGTATCACTTCTGCCTGATTCCTCCCCCCGAGCTCAGGCCAGTTTTTAAAGTGCAGATCCGTCTTTTTGTAAATGCGTCGTACGTCCTCAGAGGAGCCAGGTGTTAGTTTTTCTCTGAGAGGTCTCACTCCTTCAGCAGCTGATTAAACTGGACCATTAACCTAATATGTTCATTAAGTGAAGAGACACTGGGTAAGATTGATGTCTGGCGCTACAGGTAAATCGCTTCTCGTTTGTATCCGCCTCACACCTGGCTGCAGGAGGGTCGTTCGTCTTTGTTAGCTCTCCTGAATGAAGATGCAGAGTTCAGTGACCAGAGTCAGCTCAGCAGTGAGGAAGGTTTCTCCCCGGTTTTGGTCTCAGGTTCAGGGCTTTTTATTTGTTTATTAAACAGCTGATAGTTGAGAGATGAGAGTAAATGAGGGGAGACAGAGATGGGAAATGTAACTGCAGTTCGGAGGCCAGGTCAACACCTTGGGCTCTTTGTTGTGTTCCTTGAGACATTTCTGAGCAGTTTTTGTGGAGCACCGTCCTGCGTGGGGAGGCCGCTCCTGTCAGGGAGTGTGTTTGCCATGGGGAAGCAGGCTGTGCTTGGTCTTCATCAGTGTTAAGTACATGTTAAAGTAGCTTCTAGATGAATGCCACAACCCACGGTTTATACAAACCGAGCCACACTGCCACGATAAAAGAGGGAGATGCACACAACAGATCCAATTAACAAATGATTTTATTTCAAAAGGACGAATTAAATTAAGAGAAAACTTAACGGTGGCATGTGTAGGTCAGTAAAATCAATGGCGTAGTTGAGTGCATGAGTGAAGCGTGTGTTGTACGGTGCAGCAACACAAACCAAGCACGAACCAAAACCAAATGGGTGTCTCAGGAAGGAGAGAGAACCAGAACTGGGCTCTGAAAGGGTTTTTATGAGGATTACTGACACACAGGGCCCAGGTGTGTCAGGGTGCTGATGTTTCTCTGTCCCCTCTGCCCCTCTCCACTACCTGCAAGAAGAACAACCACACCTTAATGAATGAATGGATCTCACTCTCTCTTAAATACAGATGCACTTTTATTTGGTGTTTATCACTGAAGACATGAAAACAAAAACAAAATCAGACGTTTACTGCTTTGCATCTCAGTGTAGCTCCATCTCCATCCAAACCAGCAGTAGATGTTTTTTTTTTTATTTCTCTGAAATATGCTCACACCAAACTCATGTGGCGCCAGACGCTCCCGTCACCAGGATGTGTCTAATTGCATCTGCCAAAGGTGCGAAAGCGCTTCAGCAAAGCTTTAATTATACCTATCTCACCCACTCGTTTTGTGTGCCTGCTTGTATGACAGCTGGAATCATTAAACACGTCGAGAGGAAGAGACGGGAGAGCCGAATGAGTGGGGACTGAGAATTGGGGAATAGAAAGTGGGAGGTCTTAGTAGTGTTGAAAATGTGAATTCCATTGTCATTAGCAGGGGATTGTGAAACTGATGGGCTGCTTATCTCTCTATTGTCCTTCATCTGTGTGTGTGTTTAATGTGAAGTAATGGGGTTCAGTGCAGAGAGCTGCACCATGCTGGAGGAGCAGAGCTTAATGGGATGCTGCATTAAATTGCCGTCAGGTCCCCTCACTGGTAAAACAAGAGGATCAGCAAGTGACTGGATTGATATGATCCTTAAGGGAAATTTGTGTTTCATACAACCTCTGCCTTATGTTTGTAGTGTTGGCCACCGCTCCTGTCAGCAATAATAACTTTAACTGCTGAGATGTGGGAACATGGCTTTAATCATTAATGGGAGAAGACAAAGAGGTCAGAAGCGGCGAGAAATGGTTAGACAAGTCAGACTGCCAAGTTAGCGCTTGATACCCAGCCCTGTCTGTTGAGGGATAGTCTTCCTAGCTCAGCTTTGACCCACGTACTTGTAGTAGTTAGTACCTCTCTGGTCCAAAATACAGTGTGTTACTGCAGGATTAAAATGTTTACTTGAACTCATTCAGCCACGTTTGTTTCTCCTCTAGTGTGAATTTCAAAGAGCCGGAGGCGGTGCGAGCTCTGACCTGCACCCTGCTGAAGGAGGACTTTGGTTTGACCATCGAGATCCCTCTGGAACGCCTCATACCCACTGTCCCCCTGCGCCTCAACTACATCCACTGGGTGGAGGACCTGATTGATGGCCAGAAACAGCCACGTAGGGGCATCGACATCGGTACTACCACTACTGTTGGTGTCGTTTACTGTACATGTCTCATCTTACAGTGTGTGTGATAGGTATCACTTTCATTATCCCGTGGCAAGGATGCTCCAAATGAGTGGAGCTGACGTTGCTTTTCATGTAACCAAGGGATTTCCTAAACTGTTCAGTCCTGGCCTCGCTAATTTCCTCTGTAATTCAATATTCATTATAATTATTTGTTAAATTAAGTTATGTAACATTTGTGATCTATGTTCAAATTGACTTAACATATCTGTGTGTGCATTTCTCTAAGCTCAGGGGCTCAAACTACAGATTCAGCCTGCAAGAGAATTTAATAAGACCCCTTACATGTTTAGTATTTATTTTTAAATACAGCCTAGAAATAATTGTTTTCATTTATTCTCATTTAGATTTTCCCTTCATCTGTTGTGTTAGTGATTTTTGTAGACCTAGCTGCAAAATCTGAGCCTAGAAACTGGCTTTTCATTGATCAAGTGTTGCACTGATTTAGCATTGCAGCAGAAGCAAAACATGCTTTCTTACTCCTTATTAAAAACTAAGGCCCCTTCAAAGGTGCTACACACTGACATATCTCTCCTTAAACGTGAGGGAGTACAGACAGTTTTTAAAAAGCTGTTGTTCTCCATGATTATGAAGCGAAACTGGAATAATGTGGATACAAGAAAGAGGAGAGGAAAAGACAAGTTGCTCAGCTTTGGGCTGGATGTAGTTGAAGTTCAGTGAAGAGAAAAAAAAAAAAAAAATCTGTTGAGAGTTGAAGTGGTTGGCCTGGAGTTAATTTGAGTTGGAGACCCCTGTTCTTGTTTATTCTTGATGTGGTTACCAGCAGCTCCGAGACGCACATGGAAATGTCAGTTGATGCTTCCAGCTGGTACACATGAGCCCCGTCACCCCCAGTGTTCCCGGTGCGTCTCGGCACGCACCAACCAAATCCCCATCCACGTATCACAGCTTGTCTGGGGTTCTGTCTGTCAGAGAAAGAGCTGTCGGTCTTTGCGTGTGTTGTGATTGTATGTGTGTGTGTGTGTGAGTCGTCTTTAGAGCCTCAGGTCATAGATTGGTGACCCCGAACCTTTTTGTGGAAGCAGATTGAAGCTGTCTACCCCCTGATGGATCACCACTGGGCATCTCCTCTGCTAACCGATGCCACCTCTGCCTGAGCTTAGATGAATTATGCAGCTTTGGTCCTTGTTAGATGTGAATGATTCAATCATAGCTGCAGGAACTGACATTTATTTACCATTACGTTAAAGATAATAGGACAGCCTTCCCTTCCCTACTTCAAACAGCATCCCAGAATATTTCTATACTGATCACTCAGTCATGACCATTCATCATCACGAGTATGTACCTCAGTGTCATGTTGCTGTGTGTGTGTGTGTGTCTCCTCAGGCACTGGGGCGTCTTGCATCTACCCTTTGCTGGGAGCCACAATGAATGGCTGGTATTTCCTCGCCACAGAGGTGGACGACATCTGTTTTGACTATGCAACGAAAAACGTGGACCAGAACAACCTTTCTGACCTCATTAAAGGTAAGTACGGCCCTCTCATCCTGAAGATGCTTCATTCAAACAGCTGCTTTTCAGTGTAGTATTTCAATATTGTGTCACCTAGTGGGAGATTAAGTAGCCTTGGTTGAACAGCAGCCGATAACTGTCAAGATAACTGTCAGGACTAAAATGTAGTGTCACAGTAGAAAAAGGAGAGTCATGAAGACGGTGAACTGACTCAGTAATGTCTGAAATATTTGCCCAGTGTTAGCTAATGTTAGCCTCTACAAGCTACTGATTATAACAGACTAAGTAAACCCTGTTTTTTTTCCTTTTTTTAAAGGGTTTATAAGTCTTGTTTGAAGGTCCCTGTACACTGAACAATAACAGCAACACACTGAGAAGATCTAAAGTCTTGGTCTCCATCTGTGTCACTGTCACTAGATTTATTTTGATAATCGATTAAAAGAATTAAAAGTGCCAAACATGCTTTAGTTCCTGCCTCAAATTATGAGGATTTATTGCTTTTCTATATCTTATGTCAAAGTAAACTGAAAATCTTTGGGGTCTGAAATCTTTGTCGGGACTAAAGAAGCAATTTGATACCAACATCTGCAGGTTTTATAAAACTATGTTTAGTGTTTTTTACAGTTTTGTTGACCATATGATTTGAAATTGTTCTGCTCTGATCTGTTTTTTACTTTCCCCAGTTGTCAAAGTTCCTCAGAAGACTTTACTTATGGACGCCTTGAAAGAAGAAACCGAGATCATTTACGACTTCTGCATGTGCAACCCTCCTTTTTTTGCAAACCAGCTTGAAGCAAAGGTAAGTGTTCCTCCACTGCAAATAATTTTCTGCTGATCTGGTTGAATTCTTCTTTGAACATGTAGATTTCTCTTCTCTAACATGAAACACTGTTTGTTTACACAATAGTAACAGGCTTCTAATAGGATTTTATCTTAATCTCTGTCTGTCTTGTTTGTCTCTCTCCAGGGGGTAAACTCCAGGAACTCACGGCGGCCTCCTCCCAGTTCAGTGAACACGGGTGGGGTGACGGAGATCATGGCGGAGGGCGGGGAACTGGAGTTTGTCAAGAGGATCATTCATGACAGTCTGCAGCTCAAGAAACGCCTGCGGTGAGGAAAAGAGCAGGGCTTAAACCTTCAAAATGAAACCTGGCTCATACCTGATTGTTCTCCTCAGTCGCAAACAAATCTAAACCAGACTCACTGAGCCCAGTCGTAGCCAGGGACTGTGAGTGTTCAGGACCACAGAGCTACATATTTGAATTGGCAGATGGATGTACAAGAGCGCTGCAGCTTCGCTCTTTCTGGAGAGGCTGTGAGAGGCTTAAATGGCCGCTGAGAGCACCAGTGGAGGGGAGACACCAAGAGGTGAAATGGGCAGATGGGTTGCTGCGCATTGATGGAGCTGTCACCCACAGTTGGTTTAATGATTTTGGCACAGGCTTCACCCTGCGCTGTATCCGGGAGCCCACAGGGAACAGCTGTGTTTGGGTGGGTGGGCGGGGGTGTCTCCAACGCCCGTCACTTTACCCTCCCCCGTTACCAGGGCTGTCACCGGGGCAGCGGACTGAGACACTGGTAGAGGGAGCTGCAGAGTGGCACTATTAAAACTGATTAGACATGCCACACCTGCTTGGCTCTCCTACAGGGAGTGCAGGACAGTTGTGTGTGTGTGTGTGCGTGTTGTAAGCAGCAATATGTGTGTTTGCATAATGCTTCAGTGGAAAGATGAGCAGCCCAGAGAGGGACTGATGTTAACACCTGCCTGCTCTTGTGTGGCTCCGTGTGATTCTCGTGTAGTGAGGAGAAAAAGCGAGAATGAACCCTAGTCTCATTTAACAGGTTTGAGGCTCGGGCCAAACCAACCGGAGCTGGCTGTCACTCCCAAAAGCATGCTGGAACACCAGAGCCACCAGGTGTCCATGGTAACACTGCCAGCTTCTCCAGTCGGTCCTTTGAGACGCTCTGCTGCCGTCGCACCCCGCTCCTCTCTCCCTCTTCTTTCCTCTGAAGTGTAATTACTGTCGGATAGGGCCGAGCCACCTCAGCTCCCAGTGAAACATGCATCCAAATCCCCCCCCCCAGTTATAAATGAGTTAACACTCCTCATTTATCATGCCATTGATATGAAAATTACAGTCTCTAGTAATAAGAATGTAATCACACGTCTGTGCTTCAGAAACGTGAAGAGACGGGTTTGAATATGGATGCTAATGCAGCTGCACACTTTGGGATGTTTGAAAAAAGCCGTTTAAGGGAGGAGGGTATTCGTGGAGCTCTTCTGGGTGTTCCTCCCCACTGTGTCGAAAAGTGGGGAACATCTGTGAATATTAGAGCTGCTCAATATTTCATTGTGGCAACTGAAGCTGACATGTTGCTCTCCCCACGCCCTCACCCCTCTGGGCATCCTCATACCTCCCAAACCTGATTACATTTCAGTGCCCTTACTGTCAGTCATGAGTTTAAATGTTTGTTTTTTTAAGATGTAATTTTGTGGAGTTGGGTGTGACTGCGGTTTTGTACTGAACTACAGTCAGGCACATGCCTGTGTTCAAGGGCATAGGTTTGGTTTCAGAAGGTGATTTCCATCATAGTAGAACTATAAAAGAGAAAGAAATGCTGTGGAAAGTGCTTCGTTATTAATGTCATAGCATTACTTAAACTCATAATTAGTTTCCCTGTCAGAGACCTGATACTTAATGAGTATGTTCTTGTCCTTTAATACAGAAAACTGTGTCCTTTAGCTTTAATTGATGTTCAAATATTAACTAGATCTGCAAATAACAATTATGTTATTTTCTTGATTAACTGGTTTACCATTTAGTTTATGTCAGAGAATAGAGAAATATTCCCATCAAAATGTGTTCGAGATCTTCAGATCTCTTGTTTTATCCAACCAACAATTTAAAATTCACAAAATATTCGATTTACAATGAAATGAAACAGAGAAAAGCATCATCACATCTGAGCAGATGCAACCAGAGTGTTCATAAACTGTTTAAATGATTTAACAGCTATAAAATTTCTTTCTGACAAATTTTCTGTTGAGTAACAAATAGATGATTTACTAATTGTTTCAACTGTTTTAATAATTTCAGTAATAATAAGAGAAATTAAAAGATAGATAAGAAATTGGAGTACTTTCTCCAGGCCTGAGCAGAGTCTACAGTACTGACCTGTAAAGTTGGTAGCCTGAGAGGTAAAGCCCAGGGAAAAATCACAAATTACTTGTTCTTGCTCAAAAAGTTTATTGCTGTGACATTTGAAGGCGACTCAGGTGAGTCGGTGAACATTTCAGTCACCTCAGAGCCTCTTTAATCTAGATTTTTATCTCTTTAGTCTAGATTTTGGCAGCTGGACAGTGAGAGGAGGTTTAAATGCGTAGATCAAACACACACGGAAAAGTGAGGGTGGCTAAACAAAGATTTCCCCAGTGGAACTTAACACCCTCCGTTTAGTATCAATATCCCCCTGCTTTACATATTTATTTATCACGATTTATTTATTTTTTTCAAGCTGTAGCCATTGAGTAAAGACCAGATGATTAGATTTAATTAGTGTCTACTGAAAACTTAACAGACCCTGACAATGTTTGTGAAACTGACCAGTCTTTCCTCCAGACTGACTCCCTGATGTGTTTATTGTTCCTCCATCTTCCCCCGGCTGGACCCTACTATTTATTGATCAAGACCGACCTCATCTCTTTATTGCACAGCTGAGATTATTGATCAGGCCTCCACCACGGGACAACTTCAAAACATCTTTTCCTCCACTGTGGACCTGTACACACACAGATGTTTTTCCAGCTCTTGTGTTTGTACTTTGTTTTTTTTTGTGTTGCTCCCCGAGTCCCGACCTCGGCTCGTTTGATCTCTGCTTGGTAGTTCACGCCCGAGCCGTCTGCTGCTCACAGTCACACACAGCTGGTTAATATGGATCCTTCTTTCTGCAGGTGGTACAGCTGCATGTTGGGGAAGAAATGCAGCCTGGCACCTTTGAAAGAGGAGCTGAGGAAGCAAGGGGTGAGTAACCAGTGAGACCCAGAACAAAGGCAAAACCCATCTGCATCCACTGCTTTTCAGTGAGTACTAGGCTCTGTTTGTTCATGCAGCGACACGCCGCTCTGCAGCAAGGCTTCATAATGGCTCGTTATAATAATCTTTGCCTCCCCATCTCAAACCAACACTCCCCTGGGATTGAGTATTGACGTTAGAAGCAGGAGGCCATCGCTGTGGAGGGAGCAGACAAGTCAGAAAACTATAACAGATCAGCTCTTTCTGATATGCCAGCTAAGCAGTGTCACAAACGAGCCATGAATGAGCTGATTTCTGTTAGCGGTGCATGACTGAATCACACGGCACTCTGTAGCTAACATGCATTAGCGTCATTAGCCTAACTAATAGCCCAGCACATGACTCCTGACTGCTGCGGGCCTCTGGTCCTGTGCCAGTCACTTCCCTCACATGCTCAAAACGAAAGAAGACAGAGACTCAAGTCCCCCCACCCCTCACCTCACCTCCTCTGCACCTGCCATCCCTCAGATCTCCTCCAGAGGTTTCAGGGTGTTGTCGCTGCTCATCAGAGTGAGTGCAGCCTTGGCTAGCATCCAGGGAGGAGTGTGTATCCTCATTTTAAAGTGGGTGTAAGAAGAAACCCGACCTAGTTAATATGCTAATGCCTTTATCACCCATTACTCGATTTTGTCTCCAGCGACTCCTCGTGTCTCTTTGTGTTTTTAATTTAGAAAAACCTGCCTCAGATACAGAGCTGTCTGACCTCTGACCTTTATCTAAGTGACCCTCCTCTTCCTATTTACCAAAGCAGTCCTCAGAGGCTGTTGAAGTGCCCTGTTTGCACAAGGGTTTTCACACCATGTCTCTCTCGCATCATGGATCCATACTCTTTAATTTTCTCACCCGCGATTAGAGACGTGAAGCCGAAGCTCACAGTGAGAAAATGTTGAAGTGGACTCTCCCTCACGCCATCAGACGTTATTGCATGTCGAGGATTCACCAAGTGGTTTTAGAGAAAACTGATGGAAGTGATTTGGTTATGTGGAGCTGTTTTACATTTTATCACACAAACCGACTGTACATATCACCAAACCCTCACTCAGGGCAGCCTGTTAGTTCAGCGGCTCCAGCTGTTAGATGTTAGTATTTTGGAGTTTTAGTATTTATTTTCTGTGTTTTGTAATCTGGGTTGGATGATTCAGATGGGAGCAATGTAATCCCATGTTTTCATGAATGAATAAATCGACACGTTCTTGTGAACATGATAAACTCAATAACAGTACCAAGTAGAAACTTCACTCAGGTGATCTGATGACATTTTGGTGTTAAATTTACACATTACTGAGGTAAAACTGATCTATTTTAAATGTCTGTTAGCATGCTTAGTGACAGACTACTAGTACTGTAAGTATACATATTCTGATCGTTCTGATGGTGGCAGGACATAAGAGGATAATTTTGAGACTCTCCTGGGAGGCATTCATAATGTTTCACATCGTATGCACTTTGTGAAATCATCTGCTGCATGTAGCTATTTCTGAGCTTGTTTCAATTTTCTTTTTGCTCAGGTGCCTAAAGTGACGCACACAGAGTTCTGCCAGGGACGGACCATGCGGTGGGCGCTGGCCTGGAGTTTCTACGATGATGTCATTGTCCCGGTAAGTCCGCGCAGATTTTATTTCAGCTCCCTGTGTTTTGGTAGAACTCCAGGCCAACTGCCCACATCAGACTCAACAGATGGTTTTGTGGTTGTGGCTGCCACAAATCCACTACCTTTATAGTATGTTCTGCTTTGATACCTACTGAAAAACAGTACTACATATTAATACCCAGGGAAGCAATCTCACCAGTATTGGTCATTTTACTCCTTCAGCTGCTCCCCAAATGCAGCCTGTTTCCAAAACCTCCTCAATAATGCACCGCCTCAGTCCCCGCTCCATCTCCAGACTGTATCCCCTGTCTGTTCCATTAGAGGACTTATTCCTCCTCTGGGGAGAGTGTTATTTTTAACATGCCGTAGCCAGGCAACAGTTGCCAGGGCACGACTGTCCACACACACACACACACAGTACCATTGTCGTGTGTGGACAGTGAGAGTTGCAGATAACAGAAAAGCCGTAAACAGTGAAAGTGTGTCAGCATTAGGACCGAGGGTGATTCTGCAGTGGTGACGGACTGAAAGTCAACAAGAAGGTGAAAAGATGTAGCCAGTGCAGAGTTGTACAAAATGATGACAACTGTTTGTGTTTTGGACCTTCAGTATAAGCAGTTGACAGAAACATTGGCTCATATATTTTCTCCTCCTCCTCCTCCACTCTAATGCAGATCCACCGCCATTTAGCATCATAATAAGCTCGCCATCATTACAGGCAGACCTCAAGCACGCAAAGGCCTGTGTGTGTGTGTGTGTGTGTGTGTGTGTGTGGTTACGTGACAGTTCCTGCATGTGTGGCCCTGCACAATGGACTACCCCACCTGCCTGCATGCCCATGGTGGTCTGGCACAATGCATGTGCATGGGGGCCCATTAATGTTAAGAGCATAGACCTGAGGGTCAGGCGTGACATGACCTACATAATATCTGCCACCAGGTCAGCCTGCAGACCCTATTACCACCATTACTTTCTTTACTACTTTGCTTTCTCTTTCTTCCTTCGGCTGGGTTTAAACTTACTGAACCAAATGTGTAAAATGCCAATAACCAATCTAAGATTCGTATTCATGTTTGACCCCACATCATCCAGGAAGGTTCAGAATAAACTTCAATAAATACACCATAATACAGCTTCAGTAACAACATTACATGGTTTATATATATTTCTTTTAAATATGTGAAACGCTTTTAAAGATACTTTTGCTTGACATTTCAAATCTGAAACATCAATGTGACAGTAGCACGTGTTGAAAATTACAGTCATTTAATCAATTATTCCTTTGGATTCTGCCACTATTTTTGATGGATTAATCATTTCTGGCTTTTGCTGCTTCTAGCTCTCAAATGTGAGAATTTGTTGTTTACTGTTTTACTGTGTGTAATTTGACATTAACGAATATAAATAACTGTAAATCTTTGGTTTAGACTGTTGATGTCACCATCATGCCTGGACATTGTGATAATCCAAAGATTCCAGTGTCTATGCTAAGCTAAGCTAACTGGACTGATAATGAAGCGTATGACCTAAGACAAGACAGCAACAAAACCTATTTCAAATGTTGAAAAATGGGGGAAAAAAAGAAAAGCAGAGGATGGATTGTATTGAAGTAAAAAATGAAAGGTACGAAATCGAGTATGGCACAAAAGAGGAGGATAGAGACATGCACATGATAGAATAAAGTACTCAGTGGTGGACAGAATGAGACTGGGCCTGATCGTGAACCTGGCTCCTGAGGCAGGTTCTCTTGCTGTTGCTCAGCACAGGCTTCTGGCAGGAAGAGGTCCAGGAGGGTCCAGAGATCAGGGTCCACAGGGGGTGTGGAGGGGGGCACCAAAAGGAAATGGGGGGGTAGAGAGACGGCGGATCAGAGAATGACGGCGTGTTTGCCTGGCGAACCCGCAGCCGGTAGTCTAAAAGGTTGAACACACCTAGGAGGTCAAGATAGATGATTGAATGACATTATATCTGAGAGAACAGCCTGCTGAACTTGAAGGCCACCGAGCCTAGTTCTCAAAATCTGGCTGTTTTTTATTGCGGAGGTAAAGCAGTGTGTGAGAGACGGAGGCATGCAGCGCAGGTGAGTGGTGTAAGTGATTAACAATGGAGCTGGGGCACCCAGTCAGAGTGGAGGATAAGGATTCAGTGGAGGGTTGCGGCCGAAAACTGTAAAGCATGGGTTTCAAGACCTCGTCTGAAATGTGCCAGCCCAAAAGGTTGATCAAAAGGTGTGTGTTTATAAACCAGTGTGTATTAGTGCAAAATTCAGTCATGATGCTCGGCACAAACAGACAGGCGGCCTGACAGATTTTATTGATTTCTCCTGCTAATGCAGGGTTTGCTACATGGAGAAAATGGGGAGAGAGATGTCTCAGAGCCAATAAGAACATAAGAAGCTCTGATGGATCAGCCAGATGGATGGAGAGCCATCCATCATCAGCCCATTGATTAATAAAACCGCTTCCCCAAACATGCATTTACAAGGACCATAATTTAACTAAAATCAGTTTGAGATCACATCTGAAAAACCTTACTGGGAGTGAATAATGAGGCTTTTTCTGTGGTGATAATGAAACAGATGGAGGGGATGAGGTGTAGATTGTCATCATACTGTATTTCTGTTACCAGAGCTATTAGGTGTAGAAAATAAATGTTTATTATAAACTGTACAAGAAGATCACATAGTAGAGTTTAGCGATGATCAAAATGATCAAGTAACGCACCAGTGAAAATGAGTCTGCTCCTGACCCTCTGCTGTTTGTAGGCTGGGCTGCCTCGCTCTGTCACCACGGTGCTGCAGAAGCACCCCGCCACTCCCCCCCACTCCCACGCTGTCTCCCCTCACTTTCAGTCAGCCCAAAGGGCTATGCCAGCACAGCTTGAAAACGCTTGTGGATAAGGGAAGGGTCCACTGCTGCAGAGCGGCCTGTCTTAATTCAGACACGCAGCTATAGGTCACCTCCAACGCCATTATATAGTGTGTGTGACATTAGAGGGATTAGAGACAAGAACCGCACTGATGCAGTTCAGAAGGAGCCCATGGTTTGAGAGCGCCTCTTGTGGTTTGTAGTTGATACCCATTCCTATCCCAGCTTGTAGCTAACAATTAGGTTCATTTATTACATTTTAAACCATAAAATACAGCAGAAAGCTTTTCATACATATATACTGTGGTGGTTGCAGGGTTCTACTGTTAATTTTCAAGGTCCCAGTGCTACTCCGGCAATCCTAGACTGATTCCACATGCTGAGGTCACCGTGGGGCCAGACCATCACTTAGTAATTTCGTCCTTGTCCTGCTGGAGGTTCTTTATGGCCTTCATGAGCCGGCTCATTATCATGCCAAAGAATGCAATTGGGACTGACTTCAGACACTCCTGAGAAAGTGTGAAAATGTAATGCTCATCTGTACTAAGAGTTAGCTGAGTGAATAGCCATGACTGTGCTCAGCCACACACTCACCCTTTTGCAGAAAAGAACCACAGACCTCACAAATGGTGTTGCACCAAAATAATATAATAGCACTCAGCAATTGTTTTAGCTCACGACAGGAGCTGTACAAGCATGAAATAGCTGTTTTAGTAAAAAACAGCCAAGAATTTTGACCCTAAAGCTGCTGGCTAAGGTTAAATCACCTTCGGTCATCAACCCACACCCCAAGTTGTTCGAAAGCCTCTTCTTCATTTGTCCACATTGTGTGTGAACGCAGCAAAATATCTGTAAAGTGCCACTTCTGTAGAGGCTCTGGCAATCGGTCAACGCTGATTAATGGCTCGTGGTTTTTTTCTTAGTATTTATTGTATTGTAAGTCTTTGTTAGAGAGTAGAGGAATAAAGAAAGGAAATCAAACAGGATCTAAAGTTGATAATAAAAGACAAATCTCCACCTCACAGACAACCCAGAACAGCAAGTCATATCTCCCATAAAATGTAGCCCTCTGTTCTGTTTTCTTCACTTAGTATTCAACAAAGCCCAGTCACTGTTACTAGTTTTGGTTGTCTTTGTGATTCGCCTCCGCTTCCTCATTTAAGCAGTGTAATATTTATATTTAATGATTGTGTTCTATTATTTTATATGGTTTTGTTGTACATGTTTTATTATACCAATGTCCAAAGTATGTGTGTGCTATTTTATCTGTTAGTGAAAAGTCTTGACTTTTTATTAGTTATGGTGGAAATGCAAGAGATAATGCATGACTCCAGTGAGCTGTGGGTTCAAACAAAGGATTACGACTGAGCAGCTTTATTTTCAACAAAGGTGTCACAGAGTTTGAAAGTTCAAGTGTATAATAGTTCAAACAAAATGTACAATGTTTGAGTAGTTAGTTTCTTTGTTAATCCGCCAGATGACTGTCCCACCTCAGGAGTAAGTAAGCAGACTTTGCTTAGAGAAATGGTGAAAGAAATGAATTTATAGTCTTATTAATCATATGGAATCTAAAAACATTTAGTCTGGCCACAGACTTTAAAAATTTACAACACTGCAGGTTGTGATACAGATGTTAGCACATTGTGTGTGTGTCTCACTACCCCTCACTCACTTCGTTGGTAAAATATTTTTGATCACATTATCACTCGCCATCCCAAAGTAGTAGATTTAACAATGTGTGCAAAACTTCGTGTTTCTCTGACATCAGAGGTTTCACAAACAAAATGCATTATTACAGCAGTTTTATTAAATCAAAGTTATCTTAATATTTCTGACCCTATCATGTGTATGTGTAATATTAGATAATCTATTCACCCGGCTGACAATAGCCTTTAGATTTTTTCTGCCCATGCCTGACAAAAATAAATATGTCCAGAATAACTTCAGTACAGATGATGGTTGTACCTCTCTGGTTCTCCCCCAGCCTCCCCAGTAAAAGCGTAAATTGGGAGAAGTCGCTGAAACCCTGTCATTCACACTTCTCCTGAGGTGAGACTGAAGGAGCTCCAGGTCAAAGCCTCACATCGGGCTGCACTGCCCACGCCCGGATTGTGCATCACTGCCTGCTGAGAGGATACCCTACCTATCTTGAGGGTGAGTTTCCATAGCTGTGAAACCGTCTCAGCATAAGTTAAACTGCTGTGCCGCCGTTGTGCTGATGCAAACTCAACTGATTCTGCCACTCAAACTCAACGTATTTCAGTGTCTCACCAGTACCTAAACCAAGCAGAGTGCTCTAACTGGAAGTTTTGTCCTGCCGTTTGAGGGCGAATTTGTCTTCCTGCGCGGGGATACACCTCAGCAGTACAATATGGCGGTACAACAGCTGGTGGATTGGACTGACCTAATATATTCTTCCAAGCAATTGATTCTGAAATCAGGCATGCGTTTTGCTTTTTACTGTACCTTTGTCAGGCCCCCTATATGCAGCAGAATTAATCCAGTGTGCAAATGATCGTCACACCACACTCCTCCTGCCACCCCAGCATACACATCGTTTCTCTTCTTACAGGTGCTGGGTATTAAACGCAGCCCTGCAGAGAGCAGGAGAGAGCCCCTTTCTTGACAGCTGGGAACACTTGATCCACGGCCTGATGGAAAAGTGAACAAAAGCTGCCAGTTAAGGAAAGCTTCCCAGGCGCCTCACTGTGCTGGAGAGCCAGCTCTCAAACCACTCAGCCTCAGAGGCTCCCACCGCAACACTGCCCTCCCATAACCAGCCTGGTTTCACACAACATGGTAAAACACCCAGGTGAGACATCAAATCAAACCACATCTGTGCAGGAGCCAGCCACTGCAGCTCAAAAGAGAGACTGCCAATGGCTCTTCTTTAACAAAGATAAATAAAATACTTATATCAGAAGAGGTCTGGGTAATATGCAACCGTAAGCATTTACATGAGTCGTTTGAAGGAAACACCTGCCGCGTCAAGGAACTGGCCTCAAACGACCCCTGAGCCCTTTGAGCACGAACACTGCTTATGTCTGCTGAACGGATGTTGGACGAGCAGGATGTATTACTGAGATGCACTGGGTCGAGGTCGAACAAAGACCTGATGAACCAGTTGTGCACTTACCTAAACACACTTTAAAGCTCATCGTGAAAGTCCTAAGTGAGAGAGAGAGCATTATGTTCAGGTGGAACGATTAAACACATTTTTAGATTATTTAGTGTCAGTCTGTTAAAGCTGTTTTCAAAAGAAAGTTACAAATTTTTCTCTGTATAACTGTATGCAGCTTTGAGTAGCTTTGCAGCATGTCACTGTGCCTGGCCGACAGAACAGTTACAAAAGTTAATATATCAGATTTTCATTTGCTGGCCTTTGGCAGGAACACAACAAAAATAATGGTCCTCAAAACATTTGAATAAATGCATTTATGTCGCCACTCATGTTTTCATGCCAGTGATTATTTTAATTTCGTTAGTGTTTTGACATGCGCCTTTAAACCACAAGACGCCACCGTTTGTGTTTTGATGAGGGACAATGTAATGTCAACATGATCTTTTGTGGCTAAGATTAAACTTTAATTAATGCTTTACATTGTATTTAGAATGGCTTCGGTCAGCAGTCAGCACGTCTTGAATTTGAAACAAGCTCCTTCAGGTAATTCAGGATATTCCTAGAGCCTCTCAGCCTGGAACAACCCTGTATTGCAAAATCCACTATTATTACCTCCCTTGTAGCCGGCGACATTTCCTGGACCAGATGAGTGAATAACAGGAAGAGAGGCCTAAATATCCAGGCTGTGTATGTACGTGTGCACTCCACTGTTGAAGAGTCAAAGACAAAAAATCAGGTCCCAGTTGTACGATGCTGGCGTCCCTTGGTTGCCAGGACCTTGACCCACCAGCCTGTGTGAGTGTAGTCATGTGAGGTGGAAAGCAGATAACAGCAATGTTAGAAACAGTACCTCGTGTCCTTTTGTCACCGATAATGAAGTGTACTTTTAATGCTGCTGTTAAAACAGGTTTATAGAAGTTACTTTCCGTTTACAGATAAAGATGAAGCTTGATTTTATGCAACTGACTTCATGAATCAGGTCAGCATGAACAATGAGTAATTAAATGCAAATCTCAATCATTGTTATAATTATCCACTGTATTTCTCTCAAACAAATCGGGTTTAGGAATAGCTACTATTTTCTACTGGTAAAAGATGCATTAGTCTTAATTAGATACACTATGCTCAGTGCTTAAAGGTACCAGATCTATTATAAAAGAAGCAGTATAAAAAGCGTGTATAATAGTAGCTGGGTATGGTCTAAGCACTCAAAACCGTAGGCTAATAAAAACACAGTCAGGAATGTGCTATCTCACCACTGCCTATGGAAGCCAGGTTTGTGCTAAAGCCTCGGGTGTTTAATGTGTAAAGGTCATGGAAGCATACTGCAGGTCAGAGGATGCGTGCATCACATCTCACTGATTTAACATAAGTGCCGCTTTCAGCTCTCGTTATTGTCATCATGTTTGTTTTAGCTGTATCAGTTGCAATCTGTGTAACAGCATCAGCTTACTTTTGAGGTTTGGACGCGGAGTATGGAGCATATACTACCTGCATTGCTTGGTATCCATGTGTGTGCCGGGAGCTGGTTCTTGTTTTTTCTTCACTGATTGGCGGCTGACCCAGGACATTAATGTGATGTACTATCGCAGTCAGGTTATTTGTAAATTGTGAGACAATTTCTGCATTGACCATTGTCACAACAAGTGTCAAAACGCAACACACACCACGCTCTGTTTGGGAAACAGCTATTTTAGTGAAATTTAACAGGGTTGGGTTTTGACAAAGATGACACGCAGGATGTTACTAAAACCGTTACGTAAAAGCTATATTACAGTG
This sequence comes from Lates japonicus, assembly GCA_033238685.1. Taxonomy (NCBI): domain Eukaryota; kingdom Metazoa; phylum Chordata; class Actinopteri; family Centropomidae; genus Lates; species Lates japonicus. The sequence continues at coordinate 69,867 of BRZM01000716.1, read as the reverse complement.
ATTATAACTGTTACTGACCGTTTCCGTGCTGCTATGTATAGTTAACTTAGGCTGTTGAACCTTAGCGGCTGGGCTAAGCAGCAGCGGCTGGCTGCGAACGGTTTTCTTTGGCGACATTTTGTCACACTCCTAACAAACTAACAGCGGTCCGCCGAGTTTAAACACTTTTTTTTTTTTATTAACCAGATTGACGTGACCAGCCCCACAGCTCTGCTGGCGAGATTGTGGGTGAATCCCGTCTGAGCTGCGCTCCGTGTTTTGTCACCGGAGTGGAGGTGTTCAGGGCGGTTACAAACGGTGATTCACACAAACCTTATTTTGTTCCTACTACTTTTGAGCGCTATCTTGTTTGTAACCTCTACGGGTGGTAGAGTTTCTACTGAGGAAGTCCGATTACCCTTTTTCCAGCTTTAGACTGGGGACTTCCCGCTGCTACAAGGGCGTATCGCATTTGCTCGTCGCCTTCTTAGAAAAATTTAGAAACAGTTTTTTCTTCCAACCGGACAGAGACATACTGAAAACGCTTCTTGAAGCAGCCAGTTTTTTGGAATTGGTGCTTCCAGCAACAATGAAAAGCACGTGGTAAGTTGGTATTTGTCATAACAAATAGGCAATGAAAAGGTTCTACAGTGTGAAATGACCGCACACCTGCATCCAACAAAATGTGTTTGTAAAATATTTTTTTTCTTCCAAGCCGTCACAAACTCTATTTATCTTTCATTTATCAGCGCCATTCATGAACAAATTGACTGTGACATCGCCGGTTTGTTGCTTTTCACCAAAATAAGGGCCCACAACTAGCGGAGAGGGATATTTATCAGCAAATCACATATTTTTACTTTACTTTCATATTCGGTTTTGTGTGCACACCTCGTTGCAGAGTTTCGTTAACCTTCCTTCGGTTTGTGTCCAAGTTCAGTCACAGTTGTCCAGCAGCCATTAAACATGGTTACGCTGCTGCAGTATGAGGAGTTACTGCATTGAGACCTGGGTTAGACAGGCTTGTTAGTGTGCAACAGCAGCATTGCTGTAAAGCTGTCAGATCCTCTCCCCTGTTTTTAACGTCTGCAAGTGCACTGCCGCCAAACAATGTTAAAAGAAAACAAAAAACACGGGGTGGTAAAAAGGCATGAGGGGTGAGTAAGTGCCAGGCTTGTTTTACATACAATGACCCATCATCCTGTGGGATCAAGGACTGGCTTTCAGGCCGCTTCCCCTGCCCGCCTTCCCTCGCGTTCTGCTGCCCTTAAGATGTTACCCACAGTATCTGCAGCACTGTGCACCTGGTGTTTGTTCCGCCTGTGCAGAATGTAAACACAGAATAAATTAATAACAAAAAACAAACTCTAGCCTTTCAGACGCTCGGGGAGCTTTCAGTGTCTGTCCATGATGTATCCTCCAGCCACGCTCTGATAATGAACTGTGGGGTGGCTCCTGCCCTTTCCACCACGTGCGTGCTGGGGCAACCTCCCAAAGATCGTTTATAAAGAAGACACTGTTACTGTCTGTAGTCTCCTGCCTCTACAAAACCAGACTCTTCACTGAGAAACAAATGTGCAGTTTGATTCACTTACAAGACGAACAGACGCTGCAGCTCAGTGGCTAAGACAAATACACGCCCTTTTCTAAATTAACAGCATAGGTGCATTTTTTTTTTTTTTGTTGCAATAATTATACAAAAAACATAGCAATTAGAGGCCTGTACAGCTGATTACTTTTGAGAATAAAACAGATTTATAAAATTGGATTCATGTCCTTTTACCTGTTGGCTTGTAAATGCTAACAGTAGTGTATGTTACTGTAAAACTTATTTGACAAAAAAACACAAATGCTTGTTTTACCTTGCACTACAATACCGAATTTAATTGGTGGGTTATCCACACTCAATAAAAAGTGATGTGTACCATTTATGGTTTAATGAAAATACTGTTTTCTATATTTTTATCAGCACACCACATCTGTTAGGGTTAGTTTTGTACTACCATTTCCTGTTGGATGTAAGTCAAAATGGGACCTTTTTGAGTATGCTTTTCCAGTGTGAACACACTTTATACAGACCTTAAAATAAGTCTGTCATAAGGAATTGGGGATACAGCTATGGACTGTGTTTGGATAGTAAGAGTCACCTAAACACTTTGTCGTTTCCGGTGCCATTTCAGCAGCTCCCTGTGTGCCTTGCTCTTGTTTTTTTTTTGTGAATTTCCCGTGCTGTGAATTTCCAGTGCGGATTAATAAAGTATCTATCTATCTATCTATCTATCTATCTATCTATCTATCTAACACATAGCACATGTGGTGTGTTGAGAATGGATAGTAAACCCTAAGCTCTCTCTTCTATATTGTACTCTCCAAAATTACCATATTTGTAACTATTGCCCTCACTAATACATATATTCAGATGAGTATTGGAGAGAATGAGCCATCACTTTTCAAAAGAAATTCTTAGGAATTAAACAGTACTTTTGCTTTCTGTGTAATACAATATGTGCTTGCTCAAACATACTGAAAGTGGAACTTATCCTGTCATGTCTGAAAAGGACCCACCCACCTACTTTGGTCCTTGTAACATTTTTGCAACACTATGTTTCTGGCTCAGATTTAAGTAAAAGCAACTACATTGCCTGTAAAGGCAAACATGAGATTACAACATTCTTGTGTGCAACCTATTACAAGGAACTGAAGCTGTAAATGCTGCACCTAGACTGTTGAGGTCCTTTTGTCACTGCAGATATGACTCAGACATCTGATTTTTTTTTTCCATGTTACATGGCCTAAACTAATTTTGTAAAAGACTTGAAATTGGATCAGTGCAGAGTTTAGGCAAATGCTCCTCTTCCATGCTAATGACAAGGCAGCATGACCGCTTTCCTGTGTAAGACTTGTGCCAAATGTTGCACAAGCATTCTTATTAGTAAAGGTCACCTCATGTTTAAACAGTCTGTATAGACATTTTACATAAAGGAGACTTATGTGTGAAAGCCACAATGCTATTACTTTAGCAAATGAAAGAACCCAGCAATTTTACCCCTCTGAGGAGAGCAGTATTTTCCCACCCACTTTTATTATGGAGACATTTGTGATATTCAGAACAGGGTCAGAGTGAGAGTTCCTCTTTTTTCCCTCTCCCAGCTCCTCCCGCCTTGCTGCATTGGCAGAGCAGAGCCACCCCCACCCCCTCCTCCTCCACCCTCTCTGCTACTGTAGAGCAGGTCACTGTGTGGAGGAAAGTAGGCCAGTGTTTCTCTATGTGCTGCTGCAGTTATATAACGTCTATAGAAAACCCTCTTGTTTTTAGATGTTTCATAGGTTTTCTCTCAGGAAAGGACTCCTCAGTCTAGTGTGTGTCAGCACCACAATACTAAATTATCAGTCTGTTGTAACAGGGCATGCAGCCTCTTATGAAAGCTGGCAGCACACTAATAAGAACATCTTGTTCTTTTGTATATATATATATATTTTTACTTTGAAGAAAAGAGCCATCATATGTCACTGACATGTTCTGAACACTGCAACACTTTGCAGGCAAATTGTTTCAATGATATATAGTAATATATAATATTACTATATATTATATATACTATATAATATTATTATGGTTCTTCTTAATGTAATACCTTATTTGCAGCTTTTTTGTTGCGATAGTTGGACCAAGCCTCAAGGAAAGTGTGTGTGTGTGTGTGTGTCTGTAAAAGCACAGCTATAATGTTCCTGAACTTTAAACTCTGGTCTGTTGGACAAATAAAGTTTTGGCTGACTGTAATCTGTGGGGGACCATCACATAGAAACGTTTATTTATTTATTTATTTATTTATTTATTTATTTATTTATTTACTTGAGGTTTAACCCAAATGACTAATATGCAAAGCTTATTAAACAATTAGCATCATTTTCACAGCAGAAATATTAGAGGATAACTCAGTATTTAACCTACTTTAAATATAAATCATTGGTTACAAAGGCAGACATCTGTGATAATGTTGTACACTCAGTTGCCAGTTTATTAGGTACAGCTGATAAACTGGCCTACAGTAAATCCTACACTCATGAAGGCTGTAATATTCAGTTTGTGTTTGTTTTAGAGAGATGTCCAAGATGGGCTGAATTAAGGACTTAGTTTTAGATACTTGGATACAGTTATTGTAGATAAGCTCTGATTAACTGAAGAGGTCTTTTGGATGAAGTCAAGTCCAGTTGACCTTGATTCAACCCTTCCTGGGTAACCGTGACCTGGATGATTGAGACCCAAAAATTATGACACCATGTCCACAGGGTACATCGTGTCTTTTATCTTAACAGTTGTGATATTTTAGTTGTGTTTTTTTGAGAACCTAGTGTTTTTTAATTTGCTCGCATCTCTTAATTATGATCCCTAACATTGATATCTTCATATTTTCAGTGGCTTGTAACAAACTTCCTGATATGCATTAATGTACAAGTTTGCTTGCAGTGAATCTGCAGTGAGGAGACCACTCTGTGTATTGCTGCAGTGACTCTGGTCTCCTTCATAATGGCATTAATGACAGCTACTTGTTACTTGACAGCTACTGACGTCTCCAATGCTGAACATAACAGCTGCCATAGCAACAAGACAGCCCCCTCCCCCTGCATCCATACATTATGGAGCGGGTGTGATGAATATGAATGGATAGTACTACAAGGCTCTTTGATTCCAGTTATTCTTTTACTGACAAATACTGTAATGCAATGCTGTCACTAACTGCTTCACATTATACATCTTGTTATGACCCTGACGTAGGTAAAATGTTTTCAGACACCTTTAACAAAAGTAAATGCCAGACATGTCTCGGTGGAAGGGCTCCCTCAGTGAGAGGTTGTATTAGTAGAGATGTAGAGCAGACTTGCACCCACCTCCCCAACATAACTTGGTCAGTGGACTGTGACTGGGATTACATTACAGCAACATGTACCTCCATTAGAGTGACAACCTCCTTTTTGTTAGAGTGAGCTTTAAGCTTCATACCTTTAAGCCTGTTACAAAGATGGAGCGGGAGAAGAGCAGTACCTCCATCCCCAAGAACTGAGACTTTCTTTTTTTGCTAGTTGTCATTTTATGCCACTAACAACAGGCCTGGTTTATTTCCTTTCACATATTCTCCTGAATGATTTAACCAAGTAGTGTCATTATTGTTGTTGTCTGTCATGTCTGTGATGTATAGAAGCTGAAGTGTGTACAGGAGACTGTGTTATTTATTCTGTTACCCTGTGTCATTTCTTCCATAGAGGATGACCTAAAGGAAAAGCTTCGTCTGGAGCAGTTGACAGGGCAGAGACACTCAGATGTGAAGTATAACTCAACAGTCCACATCAACAATGTTCCTAAAGCAGAGGATTTCCACACTGAGTGCCACCTGGCCCCCATACCACCGTCTCTGCCACCCCCTTCCATGCCTATAACTGTCATCCCCATCCCTGTGGTCACCCCCAACCCTACAGGCTCACCCACCCTGCCTGTTGCCACGCTCTCCCCTCCAGCTGCTCCTCCACTGGCCTCCCCAAAGAGAGACCCTCACTCCCCCCAGGAGCAAAGTGCTGCAGCTCTGCCGCGCTCTCCACAGCCCAAACCTGAACATCCGACCTCTGTGCTGACCACCGACCACAAGCAGCCGATACAGAACCACCACCACCTGCAGCTCATCGCCCAAACTAACAACACTAAACTACAGCAGCAGACACACCAGCAGCTGGTCCAGCGCTATCCTGGCTCCATCGTGTCACCCCCACAGCAACATGCTTTGCTCCCACAGTCGGGCCCTGTGCTCCAGCAGGCTCCTCTACAGAATGGCCCCACCAGCCGGGGGAGTCCTCCTGATGATGGCCGCCAGCTAGACAACAAGAAGAGGCCTGGAGGGTAAGTCCAAACCTGTTAAGTTGTTGACATTATAACTGAAACAGGGCTACGGCTGAATATTGGTTTTGTGTGTTGTTAAGTTTTGTCAATCAATTATCAGTCTTTAAAATGTCAAAAATAATGACTAGAAGTCCAGATGTACTTTTGACCTGCAGCAACCTAAAACACCGTTAAATACAAGCAGAATGTATCATTTGTGTAGCTGTCACATTATTGGTATTTAAATGCTGAAGGGCTAAAATTAGTTAAAAGTAAAAAATAAATCTATTTTAATATGGACATCTGTGACTGAATATATTGTCACTATACTTTCTGCTAGCAGTAAAATGAGGAAACTCTTCTTTGGCTGATTTTGATTATTCTTGTCACGCTGCCCTTTTGGACACCAAATTCTTACTGTGCTCTCATCTGTGCTCTTACAGGGCAGGCACAAGAGAGGTGCATAACAAGCTTGAGAAAAACAGGTGGGTTTAACCTGTCTACCACAAAGAGAGAGAGGGGTCTGAGGTTATTTGTATTGATGTATTTGAATGGTGTATGTTTTTTTGTCCTCTGCCTTATAGATTATTCTGAAACTGATGCTTTTGCTTGTTTGTAGCAGTTTGATTTTAACTTTTTAGTCTGGAACACAAACTGAAAATTTCATTGTGTAATTGTCTGTTAATAAATTAAGCGTGTGTGTGGCTCTAACGCTTCTTCTTTCTCAAATCCCTTCTCTGTGTCTTGTGTCTGTCAGACGAGCACACTTGAAAGAGTGCTTCGAGACACTGAAAAAGAACATCCCCAACATCGACGAGAAGAAAACCTCCAATCTGAGTGTGCTGAGAAGTGCACTGAGATACATTCAGGTAAGCTGCGTACTGCATTCATTACATGTTTCTGAATCTTGCAAAGACTTATTTGTACTGGTTTATTAGCACTCCTGATTACTACTGAACTATGGGGCCTCCTTTCTTTAGAAGCCAAAGCACAATATGAGCTAGAGAGTTGGGTATAGGAGGAGGAGCAGAATGTACTCCTTTTGTGTGATAAGTGTGATCACAACTGTTATCAACATAATCAGTTGTGAATTTCATGAGATAGCGACGGGTCATCAGGAAGATACAGCTGAAATTATTTCCATGACTGTGCATTTTTTGACCAGAAGGTGAAACATGAAGAGAGAAAAGCAGAGAGCCAAGACCAGAGCCTTGGTGTACACCACATTTCACATTATAAAATACTGATGTAGTATTATTATTATAGGCTACACTGTGTTCTTTCAAGTGAGACTTAACCTACATAAGAGCCAGGCCAGAGACGCCAAACTGGTTTTCCAATCAGTCTACAAGTATGCAGTGATCCATGGTATCAAAAGACTGAGTCAGAGAAGCACACAAGTGGAATCTGAATCCATAGTAAGCAGAGGATTATTTACCACTTCAGCAAGTGAAGTTTCAGTGTAGTCATAGGCCCTGAAAGCAGGTTAGAGACTGGTTGATGTTTACAGAGACTCTGGATCAAGGTGTGGTTTCTTAAGTAACAGTTTAACCACAGCAGTTTTAAAGCTAGTGGGGACGATAACAGATGTAAGTGATGAATTAGCAGTGTATAGGGTTGTAGATCCTAAACCTGGCTGGAGATCATTGGAAAGTTAAGCTAGCAGAGGGGTCAAGGAGGTAGGTAGTAGGTTTCAACTTAGACAATGATTCCAGGGATATAGTCACAAAATGTGTTAAAACAGAGACTATCTGGGATTCAATGCTCAACTGGTTCTGTAGAAATAGCTGGAGATGATAAACTAGTTTTGTATCTAATCTCATCTGTTTTACTGCAGAAAAAGTCAAAACAATCATGAGCCATGAAGGACAGGCAGCTAAGAGACAGCTGATTTTTACTAGGTTAAGCTATAAAATAATATAATCTTGAAAAATATATCTAGGATTATGTGTATTGTTACCGATAACGAGAAATATGCTGCTATAGCAGCAGACAGAGCACACTTGTTATTCAGGACACTCTCTTGCAGGTACAAGATACAATTCCTCTATTTCAGATCTAGTTCAATTTTGCTCTATTCTCCTGCAAGCTTAATACCACATCTTTCCTCAGTAAACCAGGGTGTATACCTCTCTGACCGTCTAGTTTTGGTGGTAGACTTGTGACTGAATCAAGGAAACTAGACAGAGTTGTGTTAAAGTCACTGGTGCAGTTTTCAATAGGACCTGTTGCTGCAGTGAAAGGAGTCAGGATCACTGGCAATCTGTGACCTGAAGCCATTACAGCTGATGGACCAGTGTGTTTAGTGGTAAATTCATTAGCAACAACATTACGAGGACAGGCCAGCATCGCTTCAAATTTGAGAACGTGGTCAGACGTAACGGATGTGATCGGGGACACAGTCAGATCATAAACCAGACAAGATATTCAGTTTACTGTTACAGAAGACCAAGAAAATCTGGAAATATTCACATTTGAGAGGCTGGAGAGGCATGATTTCTTTAACATGGCCCCATTTATGATTATTTTGATTATTGCATAGTCTATTTGTCAACCGATCAATCTTTGGAGCTCTTGTTATTTACATAATTTCCCCAATGAAATTGGGATGTTGTATTGACGTTGTAGAAAAAAAGTGCAGTGATTTTTAAAAATTTTTTTAGGGACAGAGGGTTCAAGTTAAGTAGGCACTGTGTAGTTGCTATCTCTCCTTGCTTAACCTTCCTATTGAGTAACATGCCATTCTCCTTTTTGTCTAGCATTTCCTGCCTTTCGTATTTCTGTGTTAAGATCCTTCTTTACGAGGAATCGCCAAAGCTTCCTTGTTTGTACCATTTCTAAGCGACTGTGATTAATATTAGGAATGTCTGCCATGTCCACAAATGACTCACCATGTGTTTGAGTCAGGCCCTCGGTGTGAGAGTATCCTGGTTGTAAACAGCTGGTGCAAAGGTCCACCACTGGCCTAGTTTAACTCTTTCAGACTGTGACTGTGCTGCTCAGTGTGTCATAGTGTTTACTGTGGGTCATATTTTTTCCCTCCTCCTATAGATAGATCTTGTAGAGTGGCAGTTTTAAATCTGAGACACAAGTTCACCCATGGGCTCAAGCTGGCATCGGGTGTTTCAGTCTAAGAATGGCTGCCATATGTTTGGGTGTATTTGTGCAGTTTTTGTTGTATTTGCATTTGTCTGGTTACGATTGGGGTTTGATGTTAGACCTACATAATAATTAAAAAATAAATTATTTGGTTATATTATGTGGTTATAGACACTGATAGCCCTGCTTGCATATAAGCTTTAAAGACCCTGTGGTTGTTCACATCCCTTATTATTATATAACTGTGGTGCGGATTGACTCGTAAATTTTGCATAGTACAGTGTGCTGCTGGTTTGATGCTCTGAGTAGCAGCAGTCTTGTTATTCCTCTCTGCGCGTGGATACTGAGGGAAACTAGGACAGCGTGGGTGCAGAGCTCGTCACCCAATCTCCCTCCCTCTGCCCCCTCTCTGTGTGATTAAGCAACACGGTGTTCTGGGTGTTGTGTTCAACTGGCAGACTGACCTGCCTCCCTTTATCTCCTATCAACAGCTGAGCTGGACAAGGGATATATTTAAATCAAATAGACTAAGTGAGGGAAATTACAACTGATACCATTTTCTGCAGAAATGTCAAAAAAAAGCTTGACACAGTGGTTAATGGGTCCTCCGTATATGTTAGTTGATGCATGTTGGTAAAAACTGAGCTCCTGAAGCAGAGCTTTCCAAGAATTAAAGGTAAATTCTTGCAATGACAGGTGCAATAAATGTTGACCTTTTGTAGGCCAGGACAGTTTGGTTGCTTTTGTGAGTTTACTCGAATGTGCCATTTGCACAAGGTGGCTTTTTTTCATTGGCGAGGCTGGTGTTGTTTTGTTTTGGAGGGGTGGAGTGAAAGGGGAAGGGAGCTTTCAGTAATGGGAGGCAAAAAAGAAAAAAAACACGTGTACACACTGTCATCTTGACATGGGTGGTACAGACGCGTGTCCTGCCTGCATACACCTCTCTCCCTGAAAGCTGCCTGCTCCCTCCCCGCCCCTGTCCTTGCCCTCCTCTGGGCTGGCAGCAGAGAAGCAGCCTGCACACAAAAACACTGAGCGAAGGTGAGGTTCAAGTAAGAGGCTTTAGTCTCTGCATCACATTGCATTTGTTTCATCTTGCCTTTCATTGGAAAATGAGTACAATGGTAGTAGTGGCCTTTGTGGCAGGATTTTTTATCAGTTTCCCACAGAAAGTCACTATCTTGGCCGACTGATTCATAGCTCAAGTTCCACTTCCTCATTTCATTTCAAGGCAAATGACTCAGCAACTAACTATGACCAGAAACCCTGCATGCCTACAGATTCTCTTGCTTCTCGGCTGTGTCTTTGAGTTTTTACTGTAACAGAGCTATAAGCTGGTTTAGGTTTACTTTAAATGTATTACATCTTGTTCCTAAAGGTTTTCCCCAGAGCCTGTAGTGGCACAGCGAAAGCCGAGGCTGTAAAATAAGTCCTGGTGCGTTAGAGCTCCTCCCCTCTACTCCCCCCTCCCTCCCTCCCTCCATCCCTCCATCCTGCCTCTCTGAGCTTTTAAGGCCACATGAGCAGCAAGCACATGGCTAGCCTGAGCCGCGTGACGTCACCCCCCGTGCTGGGCCCCCGCCCAGCACTGCAACAGGCAGGACTCGCCGTACCACCAAGCTTAGCTGCCAGCAGCAGGGAGGGAACATGGAGCGGTAAACACAAGGCTCGGTTTACGCCGCTCGCGCTTCATTTCCCCCTCAAAGCTGACTGGACTCGTTCCTCCAGTGATTGTCCTCAAATGCCAGTCTGAAGCGTGTTGTGCCATCTGGTGGGGAAACTGATGACAGAAAAGATAAAGGTGGAGGGGGAATGTATGTTTTAATATTTCCAGCACTGTTCATATGTTAATGACATTTCATTGTGCGCATAATGGCATATTTCCCTTGAGGCCTAGCCTTAAATCATAGTTGCACTGATTGCTTTGACATTTTCTAATTCACTCAGCCTTGAACATTAAAAGTAAATCAGTCCTCCTTGGCAGTCGAGGTCGCTTTTCTTGAATATTTCAAGGTTTTTTAAGGTCTCTGCTTAGTTAGCTTTGTAAAAGTTTCTTCTTTCCTGGTTTTGAGTCAAGACTTCAGTCAAACCAAACAGTTGGCCATTACATTTCCTGTGGTACATGAGTGTGTGCAGTATCTTTCTCCAGGAAAATGATGATTTCTAAGGCAAGAAAGAAAAAAATCTTTATCAGCAGAGCTGCTTCCTGCTCTGTTGTTTTTTTTTTTGTTTAGTTTTTTTGCATCATGAACACCTACATGACAGAGTACCACAACATGGCTATATTAATTGTAGTGCAGATTTGTTGTCCTTATCACAGTTATCTCAGAATAGTCTAGCAATATTCTTTGACCGTATTGCAGCATAGTCTAGACTATTGACCAGTTAGTTCTTAGCCAAGATGAGGTAATTAGGCCAGTTATGAGCAGCACAAGCTTGCACGCAAGCAATGGTTTGCAGAAGTAGGTGTTTCTTCCACAGACAAGCCTTTTATTGTTGAAGTCCGACACCACGTGAAGTTCTCTGTTCCAGCTTGAAGGCACAGTAAGACAAGGGTTTATGGTTACCACCCTGTCACAAGACCTCTGTGCAGCAGGCTGATCAGCCAGTCAGGCTGAGCAGCATGTCCGCAACGTGGCCTCCTGAGCTCCTGGCCCTTTAAAAAAATCCAGCCTTGTGCCGTCTGTCCCCGGCTGCTGCAAAAGTGAGTCAGTGAGTACAGCTTGTGTTGCTCTCTTTCAATCCCCCGCTATCTGCCACCCTCCCTCTCCCGATCTCTGTGGGGCCATGTGCTCGGCGCTCGCATTGCTTGTGACAGTGCTTGAGCAGTGTTTACCTTACACACACACATGCGAGCGCGCACGCACACACACGTTTGCACATAATGCAGCCTATCCCTGTACTGATCTAGATTTTCACACACAAACAAGGCCATGGTGTTGCCTTCCCTCCGTGGAAGGGTGAGGTCTGGAGGCTCAGGGGGTTCGGCCATGTGCAAAGAAACAAAAGGTACTTGGCACGTTGTGTCCTACCAACCTGGTGACATGATTAACAAGGTGGTGAAGTCATGTGGAATCCATCTGCTGCAGACCTGGTTATCAGTTTACATGGTTAATCTCAGACTTGGTGTTTCTAAAGAGGTGAGCTTGGTGTTTGCTCTGTGCACCATCAGCACTGTAACAGGGAGAGTTCAGTGGGTCTTGGTGTTTGTGGAGCATTTCTCCCCTCTCTCGATTTCTCCCTCCATGAGTCATAGTTTGTGGCATGCACAGTTGTGGCGCCACTTATGTATGGCTGCCTGCTAATACATGAGGGTAAAAGGGAGGCAGCCAGCCCTTTTTAGTCCACGTGTCACATTTTTGTACTCTCTTTATACCACTTCATTCTGCCTTCCTGACAATCCTTATGAGATAGATGCTTAGCATGTATGTCAGAAAATCTATTCTGTGTTCATGTGAACACCCAGACTGAGAGTTAAAATAATTCTTTACATGTAGAGACACTGTCAGGGAAAACTAAATAGCACCTTTTGCACATGAAGGTGTGCGTGGTCTTTTAGGTTACCAAGGAAACCTTGAGAGGTTTTCAGTTGTTTCCATGACAACCAAAGATGGGGGCATTTCAGTACATTGTGTGTGAGACCGAGGACACTGTTAACACGTTCAGTCTGAAATATGGATATTCCCTGCTCTTATATTGATGGCTGGTCCCGAGTTACACATCAGTGGCCAGATGTTTATAAGTGTGTGGATAGACCACATTTTCTTCATTAATCAGCAGAGTATACGATTTGTCCTGCAGTACCATGCTTCAAAAGCTTAAAAAAACTATATCTTTATTGTCTGAAAACCAGTGTCGAGGCTGCTGGAATATCTGTGGTTAACTCGACCACTGAGTAATGAGGCGGCAGTGTTTCTTCCTTATTCGTCTTTGAACAGCACTTTGATTCTAATATGGTGTTGGTTTGCATTTGGAAAGGAGCATTTAAAGTTGAGGGAAACTGATCAATCCTGGATTTTTTAAAACTCACATATATGTGTCAGTATTGGCCTAAAATTTCAGATGCTATTCTTCACCTTGATAAATAGATTAGCCTGTTTCTGTGAATTTAATTGGAATTAATTGTGTTCTTGTTGTCATAGCTTTCCTCTGCTAAATTAACATGTGAACAGGACTTCCTCTGAGTTTGTATTTGTGCGTGAAACACCCCCGGTGGGAAAGCAGCCAGAGCGCAGGCCGCCTGGCCCCGTGCATTTCTAATCCTGGATAAGGACTAGAGACAGGTGCCGCATCACACAAGGCCCGCCTTTTGTCCCCCTTTGCTATTTAAGTACATGCATATTGTGCTGTAGGTGCATGCTCAGATCACGCAAGCAGAAACCTCGTTCACACTTAAACATACAGCAAGCTTAAAGCCACACACACACACACACACACACAAATACACGGTGGCATGAACACTCACAGGAAGTCCACTCTTTGGGGCTTTATGTTTATGAGTCATCAGGTTGCCAGTCAGACATTTCACACAGTGTCATTTCCCTGAGCCTCTCCCACCGAGGCCAAAGAGCATGCTGGATAGTTTGACCAAGCTGAAGTTGACATGTCATGAATTATATGAAGTGTTTGATTTCAAAGCACTAATCCTTGACAACATAACTCTACCCTGTAGTATTCCCTTAGCCAGTCATTTATTTAGAAAGAAGTTGTCTGAATATTGAGTATTCTAGGTGTGCAGTGTTGGTCTACGTGACTTTTGTTGAAGTTTGGTTGAGCCTTTATGTATTAAATTTTTCCTCCTGTTGCTGTGCACAGGGAAGTCCAGCTCAGTTTGTTTGGTTTTTCCTTGTGTCAGCTGATGGGTTAAGGGAAATTGGGTCACAGAGAGCTGCTGCCTGGAAGCACCTCTTACTTTCCATACTTGTCTCCTCCCTCCTCCGCCTCCTCCCTCCCTCGTGCTTCTGTAGCTCTGTTATTTATTTTTTTTCCCTGCACACAGGCACTGGTCTTAGGTTTATTTTTAAATCATCACTTGTTGGACATATTCCTGATTAATCAGCTGTAAAGACAGCATGGGTGTTATGCAGGATTTCTCTGAGGTTTATTGGAGGTGATGTGCTTTTTTGTTGTTGAGCAGAAAAACCCACAGTGAATTAACATGATTTAGATAAATTAATGAAACATACTTGAGCATTCAAGCATAATACAGTGGAGCCCTGTAAGTCATGTAATTGTTCAAATAATCCAACTGACCATGTATTGGATATATTGTAGTGTAACAGTGCTGGTGGAGTCAGTATTCAGAATATTTACTAGAAACTAGTAAAACTAGTAATACTAGAGTGTAGAAATCATTAGTTACATTTAGTCCTGCATTCAAATTTTTGCTTAAGTTTGCATGAAAATAAAACAAAAGTAAAACTACTCATCAGACAGACTGGCCCATTGCAGAGTAATATACGCTTAGTTAGCAGTTTATTAAGAACAATCAGCTAAAACTAAAGCAGTTTAATACAACAGTCCTGTAATAAATTCTCCTTCATTAAAACAATTTCAACCAAAATTTAGAGAGGTGCTTTTTCATCTCTGATCATTTAGGAGGCTGTATTTTTTGGTGATGTTGAGTTGTATTTCATTATACAGAGAGGTGTTTCTGTTATTTAACCTACCCCCACTGATATAAATGGGTCGGATAAAATGATTAAAACATCTGTCTGTATACCGCAAAACAATTCAACAGTACCACAAACTACAGCCCCTGAAGTGGCCATAGAGTTCAATCAAAACTTCTAAAACAGTTTCAACAAAACCTGAACATTATAACCTTCATCACCTTGTATTAGACTGCATAAGTTTTAGTGAGGTGTCCCTAATAAACTTCCAACTCCTCTCTATATTTTAGTACTGAATTGTAGCTTTTGATGAATTACAGCAGTAATTCATAATATTTTCCTCTAAAGTATAGTGCAGTAGAAGTATGTAACATAAAATTGAAATATTCAAGGAAAGTACAAGTACCTCAAAGTTGTACTTAAATGCAGTAGTTGAGTAAACGTACCTAGTTATTTTCCACGACTGCATGGTGACCACATTTTCAGCAAATGAGGTGTTGTTGACAGTCAGAGAGGTGTTCATTCAACTTGATGCTAAGTTTTGAAGTTATACTCAATACATTACATTCAATTTATCAGGTCACATATACATTCTTCACAAGGAGAACATAAGCCAGTTGCAGTTGCAATACAAAACCACCAACTAACATCTTTAAACATTACTCTTAAATTCAGTCAACACCTCTCAGACAGTGTTAACGGGAGCACAGCCTTCACAAAGTCAGGATTTATTGTGGGGCTGTTGGATTATTACATTACACTGTACATGCGAACCAGTTAAACCGTAAACTCTCATGCAGTCACTCAGTTCATAATTTTATAAACAAATGACTCAAGAGTTTTACCATCTTCTGCTACTTTCTCCTTTCAGACGCTGAAGCGGAAAGAGAAGGAGTACGAGCACGACATGGAGCGACTGGCCAGAGAAAAGATAGCCACGCAGCAGCGATTAGCAGAGCTGAAGAACGAGCTGAGCCAGTGGATGGATGTGATCGAGATCGACCGTGTCCTCAGACAGACGGTGCAGCCCGAAGAGGACCAGGCCTCGACCTCTACTGCCTCAGGTAGGCTGATAGCCAGGGAAGAGCTCCCACAGTCCTGAAAAATGTCCCATTAATCTACAGTGCAGAACCACTTTCATTTTCATAAATCTAGGTGCAAAATCACATTGCATCTAGTAATACTGAGTAAACTCTCTCCTGTTGATGTTGCAGAAGGTGAAGACATTATGGATGAAGACCTAGATGAGGAGACTGCGCCAAGAGCACAGACTGCCTTACCCACCGTGCCTCAAACCATGAAACCGGAGCTGCACAAAACTGCAACACCCACTCAGACTCCAATCCTGACACCCGCCACCACCACTACCTCCTTCATCACCCAACACATCTCCATCCAGCACAAACCCCGTCTGCACCAGCCCCAACCTCAGCCGCTGTCGGTGACTCCTCCACAGCCAGCGCCCAAGCCTGCAGCTCCACCTGCACTTGCAGCCACAACATGCAGCACTCCCACCACTCCCAGTCAGCCTTTGATCCCCACCCAGACGCAGGTGGTGACCACAGCCAGCCTACACCCCACGGTTATTGCTCACGCTTCAGTGTCCCATCCCTCAGTCATCCAAGCAGTCAACCACGTCATCCAGGGAGGGGGTCCCAAACACATCGCTCACCTGGCTCCCTCCACCACCACCAGCTCTGTCCAGTTAGCCCCCGGCCACCAGCCCATCGGCCACATTACTGTGCACCCGGTGGCACACCTGAGCCAGCATCTACCTGCCCTCTATCCCCAACCGGTGGCTGTCACGCAGCCAGCTGTGGTCGGTCACATCACCCACACGTTAAACCACGCCCACCCCCAGGTGAACGGCACTACACCTAGCCAGCCAGCTGCCACCATCATTGGCAAGCAGACAACAGTGAGCACCCAAATGGTGGCCCACCACCCACAGCTGGTGGGTCAGACGGTGCTCAACCCCGTGACAATGGTGACCATGCCCTCCTTCCCCATCAGCACTCTGAAGCTGGCCTGAACACTGCCAACAGTACCTCCAGGCTGCAGACAGAGACACCCCACGACAGGGGAGAACCACGGGCCTCAGACCAGGCTGTCGACAAGCCCTCAGTGAGGGCAGGAGAGCTGGCGAACACCGCGCCGATCCACAGAGTACATTACAGTACATTAAGCATTACAGCTGTTGAAAAGCAACCGGGAACATTCCTAAAACAAACTGCAAACCTCTTTCAGTACCACCACAGTGTCCTGAAATCTCTATCCTGAAACTGGGAAATGCCAGGCTGCATGTGGTTGTTAGTCATCATGTTGAGTGTGTGTGGCAACAGACAGTGGGCAAATGTGCAGTTTTAGACCCTCACAGATAAAAGCAGCAGTCATTTTCATGTAAGCTTTACAGAAACGGCTTCATATAGGGTAAATGTTGTGCTGCCAGTACAGTGTCCATGTCAGCATCCTGTGACACTGCTTATGTAGGTTGGTGACTAGACTCCCTTTTATCAGTGCGACTGCTGTGGATTAACCAATAGCAGATCACGAGAGGCTACATTGGGTTTTGAGAGCTGTGACAGTTTAAGATCAGAGCGCTGGAGCAGCCATAACCAGCACATTGGGAATGTGATTTAGAGGAGCCCCTCCTCTCTAGCAGAGGCACATGCTGCAGGGCTGAAGCTAAATCACGGCCTGAACTAAACCTCCTGCACAGGAGCTGCAGTCCTCAGTGATGACACATACAGCAATATCTCCACCTGCTGGCTGTTTGGGTTTACTGCAATACTACTACCCCTGTCACAATGGGAAAAAAAATCCAGAAAGTGTAATTCAGCGGCTACTTAAAGTAAAAGAACATGCAGTTTTATCAGGGTTTGGGTTTTTTAAAAGGACAATCAAATTGTTACTTATCTCTAGTATTTGTCCTTCAAACATACTAGTGACTGTACACTGAGCACAAGTACAAGTTAGTGTTTTAGGATAAAGATATGTTTTTGTCACAGCTGCTAATATATATTTTTTTTAATTTGCCAAATAGAATCAGTTTCTACATCTACATGACCCCTACATGTAAATGCCACAGCAGAGAGTGGTATATTTAAATGCTAAATGTGTCAGAAGTTAAAGAAAAAACTCAGTCTGAGTTGAGTGCTTAGGGATTTTGAATGTGAAAACCTAAAAAAAGGTCCATAAAATATAGTGAAGTTTGTTTCTATGCTGTCTTGTAGGGGATATGGTAGTAGGACATGTGTTTGCATGCTGTGAATGCATGCCATGGCTGTGTTAATGTAGTGATTATTTTGAAAGTGAGGAGTGTAGGAGTGCTGTCTGTCGTGCTCTGTCAGACTTCGACAAGTTGCAGTAGGAATGTGAGATTTATTTGTATTTTTTGGCTCAGAGTTGATGCTCTGTCATTCATAACTTTGAGCCGGGATCGGTACAAAGTGAGTTCAGCAGCTGACATTAATCCAATCAATGTGTGTGTTTTTGTTTTTTTCAAGACCATCCTTTTCCAAAGCTAGCACTGTGAAATGTATTTTTATTAGCCTCAATGAGCAGCAAACCTACAGTTTAGCATAGCACTTGCTAGAACAGCAACATGCTGTGCTCTCCTAATTTAATCTGAATGTACTGATCTGTGAAAGGATACAGAGTAGCACACTCACCAGAAGTTTAGCCCTTTTTTTGTTTTTAAAGAAAAATGCGATTACTTTATTAAAAGTATCATGTGTATGTAAAGTGTAACATTTAAAACTGATTTTGTATTTTAAGATTCACTGTTGCTTGTATCATCTGGAGAATATCTTCTTATGTTCAGTGTAAATTTTATAATATAGCCTTTTTTTCCTGGGACCATGTACAGTGCTGTAAATCAGGGGTAACGACTACACAGACCTCCTCCCATGTTGATATCACATTCGGCCACTTTGGAAAGTATTCGCCCTTTAACTTTTTTGTACTTTGTTCTGGTGCAATATGATTACAGTAAGGACTTTTTCCTCCAAAGCTCTTCGAGTACAAAGGTAAAACAACCTTTTTTTCAGATTTTGTGCAACTGATCCTGAACAAATGCATCTTGAAATCATATTGTAGCAAAACAAAATGTGTAAAAGTTAACAGGGACTCAGATACTTGAAGAAGCAACAATATACATGTGTGTTTTCCCTATGGAGAAAGTTTAAGTTGTATATAGCCTGTAAATGTTGGGCTGCATTTAGATCTAACTGTATTATGTAAAAAGCTGGGGAAAATATGTCAAATTAAAAATTTATAAAAAAAAAGAAAGATACTTAATAAATTGTATTATGTTTACAAATGTCTGAAGCTGGGATTTTATCTTAATTTTGTTTTGCAAATGCAATGCAAAGACTGTTTTGTTTTCAGAGTTTGATAAAAGACAGAATTCAATTGTGATTTTTACTACTATTAATATTAAAGATTAAATTAATTTGGGAGTCCAATACCCAATGCAAACATGTCTGCAACAATGTCTGACCAAATGCACCTATTAACTGATTTGACCAGAAGTTATTTTCCTAGGGTCCCTAAATCCTTAAATCTTGGTGTTGGGCTTCAACATTCATCCAGGCTTAATATAAAATATTAATATAAAGCCACAACCTGAAAAACTTGGTAAAATCCATTATCAGGAGCAATTGTTACAGGGGCACGCTCATTAGCTTGGCTATAACTAATTACATGTGGCACTTGTCCAGTTTGTCAAAAAACAGTCACAAATAAAGGAGTTTCGCCTTCAGATTTTGTGCACTAATGATGCGTCTGGCGCATGGCTGTAAGCCAGATCTTGTAATACATGTGGGGTTTATCTCCGTTTTTACGATGGATGTATTTTAAGACCAATCAGAGGCGGTTGCTAGGCGTACCAAGATTCTGCCGGCCAATCAGCGTTTTTCTGCCAAAGTTAACTGACGTATGTCATCGTTAGTCGCGACGTGTCTTGTGATTGGTCACGACCTTCTGGGAGGAGCGTAGAGAGGCGGAGATACGACGTCGGAAACAGATTCAAACCATGTTTGAACCATTGCTTCTGTTTGCTAGTACTGTGAGACGACGTCGTAACCGAAGAGGTCTGAATGCTAAAACAAACTCTGGAGCTGTTTTCTGTCGTTATTGAAGAGGTCTGGATCCTAAATCAAACTCTGGAGCAGTTTTATGATGAACACGAGTGAGACTGGACGCTGAACACACCTGCGGCGCGAAGGTAACAGTTAGCGGCTAGCATTAGCATTTACGGAGAGTGTTTGCATTAGCGGCGAGCGTTAGCATTAGCATTACCTTGTAACGATATTGTTTAATTCTATTAGCTGTCGTTTATATCGCGTGGGTAAGAGTATGTTTCTGTGACTGAAATGTCCCTGACATGAGTTGTGGGCACCTAACATGGACGGCGATAATACAGTGTGCTCTTAATCTATGTAAATCCCTGTTTGTATTTGTTTTCACTTTACCGATATTTTGCGTCTCTTTGTTATTTTGTCCTTTCCTTTTTGTCGTCGTTTTTATTGTGTTTAAAGTGTGTTTGTCTTTCTGTGACTAAAGCGTCCCTGACATGAATTGTGGAGGGTGGTAATTGTTTCCTAGTCAGTTTCTCTCTTTATAACTCCGCTTGCATTTCTTTACAATTACTTTGTTTCTGTGTAGTGTTTTACTCCATCTTAGTCATTTTAAGTCAGTTTATGGCGAATTATGTCGATGTGATCATTTTGTGCCTATCTGTGGTGGTATTGCATCGTTTTGCGTCTCTAGCGGTCTGTTTTACATCTACTCATGGTCAGCTTCTTTTGGGTTGTTTTGCATCGTATTGTGTCTTTGTAATTTTGCGTTTATTTCTGGTCATTTAACGTTTCTTGGTGGCCATTTTGTGTTTGGGTGTGGTAGTTGAGCATCTCGTTGTGATCGTTTTTCGACTCAGTTCCTCTTTGACTCAGTGCCTCTTTGTCGTTTGTGTGTCTATAGCTTTGTGGTAGTAATCTTTCCGTAGCCTTCCACTGATCCCCTGTTAGGAATAACATTAATTAGAAATTTGTTTGTGGTGACATGAGACTTTACTGAGCTCAGTTTTGAGTTAAATGCAAGCTTGAAAACTGGATTTAACTCTGTGCTCCTCCACAAGGTTCAAGCCTCAAGAGTAGGTCACAATGTATGAGCTGGGATTACAGTTAATTATGATTATTAAAAAATATTTTTTTTTAAATTGCTTTTCTCTCTGAGATCATTAAAGTCATATTCTAGCAACATAATTAATTTATTCACCTCAAAACTAAAAGTGTGATTGTCAAGGTTCTAGTGTTTAGCTGTCAATGTTGAATTCCTCTGCGCTGTTCAAGTTTTGGAGGTGAACTATTCTTCATTAATGAGGTTATTTGTTTTTCAAGTGTTGTACTTGTGTTTTCCAGGTTTACTCGTTCAGCTGCTGCAGCCTGGACAGAAACACCAGCTCTCACCTTACAAACCAAACAGGTATGTGTCCTAAAGATTTATCCAGTCTGAAAAAATGTGTTGATGAGCTGAATTATTAATGTTAGTATTAAGTAGTAACTTGATATTTAATGAGTTTAGTATTGAATATAATAATAATTGATTAATCGTGTCTATGAATTGTCAGAAAATCGTACTAGTTCTAATAATTTTTTAAAACTCAAAATAGTTGTCAGTTAATTTTCTGCCTGTGGACTGAAGTATAATTAAAAATACCACAAGTTAAAACTCAAAAATGTACTTATGTGAAAGTTTTTTTTAAATGCAATTCAGTAATATACATGATTCCTCCAGTGATTAGTTGACAGACAATTAATCCAGAAATCAAAGATTTAAGATAATCATTCATCATCATAGCTTATTTTCCCCAAATATTTATTGTTACTGATTCTTTCAGATGTGATGATTTCTCTTGTCATGTGTTACATTTTCTGAGACACTCCTCTAATGTTTGGAAAATGTTCTGGTCTGGCTGTAATGTTGAATATTTGTGTGTTTTGGGGTTAAACTGTTGATGAGGAATAGGTCATAGTGTATTGATCATTTTCCTTTGTATGTTTCTCTTTCTTTTTCCTCCAGGTGTCACCACTTCGTCCACAATCACAGAGTCTTCATACAATGAAGAAGTTCTTTGAAACCAGGCCTGAGGCCTCCAGGTAATTCACAGCTTTACATCAACTGTCCAACACAGAGCACTGACATTAAATTACATATCTACAGTAACTGATCTGAAGTTTGGTTTGTCACTAAAAGACATTATTAAAGTTTATTTATATATATAGAATTTAAACATCAGCTCACTCTCTCCCTTTCTCCCTCACTCTCTTAAGCCTGGCACACACTAAAAGATTTTTTAAATCTTACCTGATTTAGAAAATGTGAGAGACCACACACAATGGCAAATGTCAGATTTCAGTTTTGTTCTTATAGTGTATGATGTGCAGAGAAGACCAACACAGCACAGCACACCACACACTAACACATTCAGGACTATTGATGTGTACCCCGCTTTACTCTCTAATGTTGTGTTTTTCTCCACAGGATTCAAACTTCAACCATTAAAGCACAGAGAGAAGAGACGTGAAGACATTTCCAGAAGGTCAGTGTTAGTTTATCCTTTTCAGCCTCACTCTGTCATTATCTCAGCTGCAGTTTGACAGTTTAAAACCTTGTCTGGAACAAAAACCAACGCTAAAGCTGCTGTAATTAGTATTTTTCAACAATGTAGCTACAAAAATAAGTCAAAAAAAATATGTATAACAAAATACATATGAATAAAACAAAAAAATATAAAACCTTAGTTTAGAATAGAATTGAAACCTTTTTTATAAATAGGTCTAAAAAGTAAGTATAAAGCTATAAAAAATTAAATGCAAAACCTTTAACATAATACATTTAAAACTTTAATTAAATAGGTCTAAAAAGTACGGATAAAACATTAAAAGCAGGTTTGATAAATAAGGTTTAACTATTCAGCCTTGTAAAATGTATATATTAAAAACCTGTAAAAGTAAGAATTAAGCACGAAACTTACTAGAACCTTAAAAAATCCCTTAACATTAAATCTGAAATTCATAAAAAAGTTAAGTACAAAACCTTAATAAGTGTAAAAGACAAGTATAAAGCCTTTAAAATCTTTTATTTAACTTTACAAATGAGTGTTAAACCATAAAAAGATCAACCTTAAACAAATTCTAAATATTTAAAAATGGATCTTAAAAATTAAAACATGAGAATCAGGACATTTTCTTATAATGCAATAAAATGATTTGTATAACATCAGTTTCAAAACAGAAATACAACTTTAATGATTTTATTCCAGACATTTAACAAATCACAGCAAAGATAATGACAGACATTTGACCACAAGGAAACACTTGTTAGAGCTGGTCAGGTTTATGTGGTTATGAGCACGTCTGCTAAGCATCTTTGTGATCATTTAACTAATTGTATCAAAATCCTAAGCAGTTGAATGTTTTCTTAGTTTATGGAAAATGTGCTCATGACTACATTACAGATGGTAGAAAAACGAAAACAAAACAATAGTTTTTTCACTTGAACAACGGGAAGCCAACACTGTTTACAGCAGCTAGATGGTGGAGGTCTTTTATCTAATTAACAACACTTCTGACTTTTGTTTTCTTTCATCCACTTCAGGTCTTCAGCTGTTGTCATCTTCTCCTCCTGCAGAGACAGGAACACGTGTTAATTACAGAAACTGATCACTAAATCTGTTTTCCTTTTCCTAAACTGACCTTATTCATTGTTGATACCTAATTACAGTGATTTAAGCTAAACTTTTACAACTCATTCAGTATCACGTATTTTAGTGTGTTATTGTAATTATAACAGTAATAGTTCTGTAACTAAAAAATAAGAACCTACTGTAATTGTTACATAGTTATCTCTCAAATTTCACAGAGATAAACAAGAACAATGTAATAAATACAGGAAAACAATTTATACTGTACTGTTACTAAAATGTTATTTTAATGACAGAATACACTGACATTTCACATCACTGCATTTTATACTATGGGCTTTTTTAATGATATTTTAATGGCTTTTGAATGACATTTTTTATGCCATACTACACTATGACATTTGGCTTAAGACAAAGGAACTATCTTAAAGCAGCAATCTTACCTTTGTTTTCCACAGACAGACTCACACCTCTACACAGTGTTTGTGGGTTAAGTAAGATTGTCATTTAATTTAGGTATTTTGAACAGTGCAATGTCAGTACTCTAATCTATAACTGTGTACGCAGTCCTGTTTATACTGTTCATAATTTTTGTATATTGTTGTATATCATGCCTTTTTATATTTTTGCTGCTGTGGGACAAATAAAGAATTATCTTATTCAAATAAATACTTGTGAACGCTGACTATTTTGCTAGTCTATTTAATATTGTATGATGGTGAATATTTTTAGCCAAAGGCTACTTCTAGCTGGAGGTTAGGGTTAGGGTTATGGTGTTTAGCCACTTTTAGCCAGAAATTATAGTTTTTGCCTAAATTCCGCAAGCTGTAAGTAGACAATATTTTGCATTTTTGCATTACAAAATCACTTGTGATATTAATTCGAAAATAGAGAAATTAAACTCAAACGTTATAGTTTGACGCCTTACTATGACATTTTTTTAAACCATTTTTGATGCCCTACTATGCTATGACATTTTTTGACCATTTATGTCACCATACTACACTATGACATTTTTTGATGGTTTTTGACGCCTTATTATACTATGAAATTTTTGACCACTTTTGACGTCTTACTATACTATGATATTTTTTGACATCTTACTATACTATGACATTTTTTGACACTACTAGCGATGACATTTTTGACACCTTACTATACTATGACATTGTTTGATGGTTTTTATTTTCCTTACTATTAACAAGACAATTTTTTTGACCATTTTGACACCTTACTATTACTTGTTTTTGATGGTTTTTGACATCTTACTATACTGTGACATTTTTTGATGGTTTTTGACGTCTTACTATACTATGACATTTTTTGACCATTTTTGACACCTTACTATACTATAACATTTTTTGATGGTTTTTGACGTCTTACTATACTGTGACATTTTTGACCATTTTTCATGCCTTACTATACTATGACATTATTTTAAACCATATTTCATGCCTTACTATACTATGACATTTTTTTTGACACCCTACTATTAATATGACAATTTTTGCCCATTTCTGACACCTTAGTATACTATGACATTTTTTCATGGTTTTTGATGTCTTGCTATACTATAACATTTTTTGACACTACTAAGTGATGACATTTTTGACCATGTTTGACACCTTACTATACTATGAATTTTTTTGACCACTTTTGACGCCTTATTATACTATAACATTTTTTGATGGTTTTTGACATCTTTCTATACTGTGACATTTTTTGGCACATTACTAAACTATGACAATTTTTGACGCCTTATTATACTATGAAATTTTTTGACCATTTTTGACGCCTTACTATACTATGACATTTTTTCATGTTTTTTTGACATCTTACTATACTGTGACATTTTTGACCATTTTTCATGCCTTAATATACTATGAATTTTTTGGACCACTTTTGACGCCTTACTATACTACCTGACATTTTTTGACACCTTACTATAGTGCATCATTATTTTTAAACCATTTTCCTTACTGTGCTATGACAATTTTACCCATTCTATTTTGTAGTATATATGACATTTTTTGACACTTACTCAACTATGACATTTTTTGACCATTTTTGACACCTTACTATACTATGACATTTTTTGATGGTTTTTGACATCTTACTATACTGTGACAATTTTTGCCCATTTTTGACACCTTAGTATACTATGACATTTTTTCATGGTTTTTGATGTCTTGCTATACTATGACATTTTTTGACACCTTACTCAACTATGACATTTTTTGACCATTTTTGATGCCTTACTATACTATACATTTTTTCATGTTTTTTTGACATCTTACTATACTGTGACATTTTTGACCATTTTTCATGCCTTAATATACTATGAATTTTTTGGATCACTTTTGAAGCCTTACTATACTATGACATTTTTTGACACCTTACTATAGTGCATCATTATTTTTAAACCATTTTTCATGCCTTACTATGCTATGACAATTTTTGCCCATTTCTGACACCTTAGTATACTATGACATTTTCATGGTTTTTGATGTCTTGCTATACTATGACATTTTTTTATACTATGACAATTTTTGACCATTTTTGACACCTTACTATACTATGAATTTTTTTGACCACTTTTGACGCCTTATTATACTATGTAATTTTTTGACTACTTTTGTCGGCTTACTATACTATGACATTTTTTCATGTTTTTTTGACATCTTACTATACTGTGACATTTTTGACCATTTTTCATGCCTTAATATACTATAGATTTTTTGGACCACTTTTGACGCGTTACTATACTATGACATTTTTTATGGTTTTTGACACCTTACTAATAAATATGACAATTTTGCCCATTTTTGACACCTTAGTATACTATGACATTTTTTCATGGTTTTTGATGTCTTACTGTGACATTTTTTGACCATTTTTGACACCTTACTATACTATGTCATTTTTTGATGGTTTTTGACATCTTACTATACTGTGACATTTTTTGACCATTTTTGACACCTTACTATACTATAACATTTTTTGATGGTTTTTGACGTCTTACTATACTATGACATTTTTTGACACTTCTAAACAATGACAATTTTTGACCACTTTTGACACCTTATTATACTATGTAATTTTTGACTACTTTTATCGGCTTACTATACTACAACATTTTATTTTTCTTACTTGATGACATTTTTGACACATTACTATACTGTGACATTTTGACCATTTCACCATACTATACTATGACATTTTTGATGGTTTTGGCGTCTTACGATACTATGACATTTTGACCATTTTCATAGCTCACTATACTATGACATTTTTGACATCTTACTATACTATGACATTTATTGTTTTTGATGCCTTACTGTACTGCAACATTTTTAAGCCATTTTCATCCCTTACTATGCTATGACATTTTATCAACGCCTTAATGTACCTATGACATTTTTTTTTGGGGGGGCTTTTTCACCTTTATTTTGACGGGACAGTGAGGAGGAGACAGGGGAGGCTGGGGAATGACGCAGTAGGGGTCCAGCCGGACGGAGTCGAGTCGAGACAGCTACTCAGAGCACTTAGGCCTGTAGTGCAGCCCAACCCATTCCAGCTATGGGGCGCCCAGCTATGACATTTTGACATGTTTGATACCTTACTATATTATGACATATTTGGTTGGTTTTGATGCCATGCCTATACAATGACATTTATGATGGTTTTTGATGCCATACTACACAATGCCATTTCTGAATGGTTTTTAATGCCATACATATACAAATATCTTTTGATGGTTTTGTGACTTACAATACTGTAAGCAGTTTTTTACTGTTTTGGATGCCCTTACTAAACTATGACATTTTTTCTGACACATTGACGCCTTCTATACTATGACATTTTAATGTCTCACTATGCTATGACATCTTTTCTATTTCTTTATGCTTATTATACTGATATTTTGACACCTTAAAATACTGCAACAGTTTTGGATGCATACTGTGACAATTTACGCTTTACTATACTAGGGCATTTTCTTCTACATTTTTGATGCCTCGCTTTATAATGTGACAGTTTACTTCTATGTTGAATTATTACTTCTGCATTGCCTTTATATGACAGATTACATTTACTGTTACCACTAATATTAGGTTACTTTTACCATTACATGTACTTTTCTTATTAAATATTACTTCAAAATTTACAGATAACTTTTAAGTTCAAACTACATCTATTAACAGATTACTTTGACTATTACATCTTACTTCTGATATTGCTAATTACTTTTACATTACTTTCATTCATTAATACAGATTACCTATACATTACATTTTTTTATTGCCAGTTTAACTTCTATCATTACTTGTCTGATATACTGAATACTGAATATAAACAATGTCGGTACTCTGTGTTGGACAGTTGATAGCAAAAGCTGTTTGTGAATTACCTGGAGGCCTCTGTCCTGGACTCAAGAACTTCTTCATTATACGAAGACTCTCTGTGATTGTGGACTACGTCTCTATGATTGCGGACAATGTCTCTGAGATTATGGACAAAGTCTCTGCGAACATGAATGATACCTTTGTGATGGTGGAGCGATGTCTCTGAGATCATAGGCGGGCGTCTCTGTGATCATCGACAATGTCTCCATGATCGCGGGTAATGTGCGTCAAATCGGTGACCCCGTCTCCATGATTCTCGCAAGATATCTCTGAAGCATGGGACAATATCTCTGACCATGGACAACGTCTCTCTCGTCTTTTGACAGATCTCTGTGATCACGGACATGCTCTCTGATCGTGGACGATGTCTCCCTCATCCTCAACAATGTCTCTCCGATCATGGACCAT
This sequence comes from Lates japonicus, assembly GCA_033238685.1. NCBI lineage: Eukaryota > Metazoa > Chordata > Actinopteri > Centropomidae > Lates > Lates japonicus. Next base: position 41,790 of record BRZM01000716.1, on the reverse strand, counting down.
GTCTCTATGATCGTAGACGGCCGATCTTGGCGATCGTGAACTACATGGTGACACCTGGAGGAAATCAAAGAAGAAACATACAAAGGAAAATGATCAACACACTACTACCCCTATTCCTCGTGGTTTAACCATGAAAACACAGATAAATATTCAACATTAGCTGAACCACAGTATTTAACAAACGTAGAGGCTGTTTCAGAAAATGAACAGTTGACTATCATCACCTTCTGAAAACCAACAACAACAAATATTTGGGATAAAGTACTATGATTATTAATTGTGTATCAACTAATCACTGAAGAAGCAATGGTGTATGTTACTGTAGACTGTAATAATAATTAAGTAAATCTTTGAATGCAGAGATTTTAACGTATTGTTTATTATACTTCAGTAAAAAGTATTTCTTCCACCTCAGACAGTCACATACAAATCATTATTTCATGTTTCAGCCTCCTCCTTATTAACATATTTAAATGTCTGCTCAGTGTTGTTTCGTTTAATGACTAACAACAAATTTACAAAGTCTTAAGCAGCTTATGTTGAAATTTTAATTAAATAAGGTTGTTGTTACTGTAGAGATACATTTAAAATCACTCTGACCAACAGTTAAAATTAACACACTTATAAACAACTCACTCCAATACTGTAGATTTGATATTTTTGTACAATGTGGTCTAGTGTGTCTAGCACATAGACAAGATTAAATTATGATCATAACAATCAAACTTAAGATATTTTCAATCCCACAAACTGATCCTTAACAGTAACAATAACATTTGACATTTTATGCCTTACTATAGCAAAACATTTTGATGTTTTACTATACTGTGGCATTCTTGACATTTTGATGTCTAACTATAACGTGACATTTTCCTTCTATTTTTTGATTACTAGTACTTCTGCATTGCTTTTATATTACAGATTACCTTTACTGTTACCCCTAATATTAAATAACTTTACCATTCCATTATACTTTCTTATTAGGCCCCAGCGGAGAAAGCCTGTGAAGGCCCTATTGGGTGCTTGGCGATTCTTATTATCATAATAGTCCGAAATCAATCGACTTTTAGAGGCCTAAATTTCTCAAAAAAACTCAATGTTGCACATGCCACGGCTTCATTGAAAATTTACACATTCATAAGGGTTTAAGTTGCTCTATGGCGAAAACCATTGAACAGTCAAAGTGGTCCCCGTGGGCTTAGTTTGTCGTGGGTGGACAGAATTCGGACCACATAGTCACGGAAACACAAGCACACTCTTACCCGCGACAAAAGCGACTGAAATGGAAATCAGGTCGAAGAAGTCGATGTGGGGAGGCTAATGCTAGCAGCTCGCCGCTAACGCGCACGTCTAAGACTAGCCGCTGGCTAGTTCGTTCCTTAGCCTCACCGCCGGCGCCGCAGGCAGTAATTAGCGATCCAGCCTCAGTCGTGTTCACAAGGCAAAATCTCTTCAGCGGCTTGTTTAAGTATCCGAACTTACTCAGCAACTAAGTTCTCACAGTACTGACAAGCGAGGCAATGTCCCAAGCGTTGCTTTTGCTCTGTTCCATTTACGTTTCCCCGCCTCTCTGCTCCTCCCAGTCTGGCCAATGAGAACACCGCCAAGCCAACAATGGCAAAAAAAAAAGCGTAATTGGCCAGCTGGTCGGTTCTGCCCTGTATTCACCAGCGCCCGTCCCCATCAAGCCACTGGGTGACGGGGGTTGGAACTGTTCAGTTCAAAGAGGTTTTCTCATAACTCCAAGGTGTTTATTTGTGGGTATTAGGCTTCAAATTTGGGTGATTTTCTTTAAAAATCAATATAGCATTCAATTCGTTCAACACTATAAAAGCAAAACCAATGTGTGGAGACATGAAATTATATTCTGTTTATTACAATATTAATTTGTACATATTGTCCTCTCCATCTGCATTTCATTTATAATTTATTACATAAATACTCAAAAAGTAGAATAACAAAGACAAATGTAATATAAAACAAACAAATTAAGAAAAATAAAGAAAAAAGTAATACCTGACTCTGGGAGAAGCTCCAGGAATGTTTTTTTAAACAAAGGTCACTGTATGGCAGAGTCAACTGATTTTTTTTTTTTTACTTGTACTTGGTGAAAACAATTGTGAAGAATCAAGTTCATTCAAGCGATTCTGATCATTACTCTTGGCTTTGATAAGTTATTCCAAAAAATATTCCTCATGTCAATACGAAACAATACTCACTTTGAAAAGGAGAAAATTTAGGACAATTAAGTTTGTCATTGGCTTTGGTTATAAGACAGGAAACATTAAGGTTAGCAAACATCCAACATGTGATTTGCCTTGATGTGAGGACATCATTATAACCAACCAAATAATAATAATAATAATAATAATTTAAAATCCACCTCTTGTCAATATATCTTCCCGACAGTTGAGTAGCTACATATTTTCATTGCCCATAAAATAACCTTATGATCACTACACTGATCTGCAATCTGAGTAACCTTCAAAACACATGCAAAATAAGTGCCTGCACTTGGCCTCTGATGCGACCCTTCCCATGGACACTCATCTCGCATGCCAAAACAAAGATTCTTGTCTTATCAAAGTCCTGATCATCTCTTACCCATCAGCTCTCACATGTGACTTGTTGATGGTTCTGTCATGATACAGCCACCCGAATACTGAGATGCACCGGAGGAATTCTTCAAATAAAGTAGGGGACTTCTCTCTCATTAAAAAAATAAAATAAAAAGTTGGATTATTGTTATATCTATATTATTAAATGTTGATATGGCAATCAGTAAAAGAAGTTTCTTATGTGAGTTAAGACTGGCTGATGTTGAACAGGCTGCTAACATCCATGCTGTCAGAGCAGCTGAGATAAACATGCAGGCATTGATAAGGCAAAATTTAAATGAAACAACAAACAACAACTGATACATTATAAACAATCATCCATACATATCCATACATTAATATCAAGCAGTGTTGCTTGAGGAGCAGTTAAATAAAACCAGGAACACATACAGTAAGATGAAAAACAGTAGAAAAAATGTTTAGTGTAATATAGAAAATTAAATTATGACAGTATATATGCATTGATGACCGATAAGGATAATAAAAATAAACACTACGCACCAAGCGTGCTTGTAAAAAAAAATCTGTGCAGGTCACCAGTACTTGTAAACCTCACTAGACCTCATGTAAAAATAAAATAAAACATAACCCTGTGATCTGTGGCTAAATAAAGCTGAGATATGTGAACTAACCCTCAAACTAGACATCAATAAATTCAAACAAACACCAAACCTGTCCGTTTTTTAGTTATTTTATACTTTTGACAGAACAGAAAACAGTGAAATGGAGGAGGGTTGAGTGTTTGCAATGATGGAGCCATTAATGTCGAGATCTCTGGAGAGGATAAAGGGGGTAGGTAAGCTGCAAGCGTCAGATCATCTTACCACCCTCATGGGTCCTGATCATGTGGCGTGCTGCTGATGAGGTTGAGGCGGTGGTTGGGTGGACACGTGGGGATGTCATTGTTGTTCTAGAGAAGAATAAAGATTTCTGGGTATTATTATTATTTTTTAATCCCAGTGAAGAGAGACATGTACACAGTGTGACTGAAATTGTCCTGTGTTAATAGGCGTCTTTCTGAGTGCATTTGATCTGGATCCTTTTGCAGCATCCTGCATCCGCCCGCAACTGTGAGGAGATGAAGGGCACGAGTATTAGCTTTTTCTGGTGTAAGGCGGTGTGAAGTCCTGAACATGTAAACGACATGCAGCCTTATCATAAACTCATTGTTACCACATGACTGCCACGGACAACAAATCAATAACACTCTGGAGATGAATCTATTCTCTCTAGATCCTTGTGACCTGTGACAGACTGAGAAAACACTGGTTCTTTTTTTGCCCACACTACAGAATATTTAATATTACAAAAGTAGCATTTTAAGATATTAAAATACACTCCAGATCAATCAGCTGGTTATCTATTTTATCTATTAACAAATTAAACTCATATAATCATTTTATTTTTGTTTAAATGATTCATAATGTAACCCATTTCCACATTCCCAACACATGTAAGTGGTATCATATTATAGTAACACCGTCATGTTCTTCATTTAAAAGTTGTTTTAAAAAATTAAAAAAACGAGGACAAATTATCTCTTTATTTGACAAAATAAATGGATTTAGTGTGGAAGAGGAAAAGAACTTGAAATGAGGAGCACTAACACTATATGTACAATAGCGCCTGCTAGGTTCATGTTCATTTACTTTGGAAAAAATCAGCAACTGGGCTCATAGTTTAAAATTTAAATAAAATAAATAATATTTCAACTAATAATGTTTCTAAGAATGTTGCTTCTAATCAATTGCCTACTCTGTTGGTTTCCTGACAATGAAACACTATGTCATATTCATACTATTTTTGTTTAGCCCTTGAATATGTTTAAATTAATTGTTAATTCTAACCTTTCAGTGCAATGGCACCTGCCATGGATGGTTTTATTAACTCAGGGGTAAAAGCAGTACTGACTCTTTCAAATGTGGGATGCCGGAACATTCTTGGCACAAGGATTAGAATCCTGAGGCTATAAAACTGGACAAAGTTGCAAAACATAGCAATTTTTCACTTCTGCTGGCTCCTGCTTCTTGAGTAAGATCTCGTTTTATAAAATTTGAGTATAAAGCATCATTTTCAACATATTCAGGGATTCCAATATCAGCCTTGCTCAACATGGTTACTGGATGTAACTGTGCAGAGCCACTAGAGGGCAGAGCACATACTATACCCACAGTTCAAGGTCCAGAGGACTTGCCGGACAAGTAGAGATTTGAATGTATAATATCACCGATTCGCCTTTTGAGGCCTCGTTGTCGGCTTCGAAAACATGACCTGAGAAGATGCTACATACAAAGACTGTGCTAAAAACAAATCTGTGAGCTGGAGCACTCCGAGAGCTTCATCTCGTATCTGATCTGAGGGTGTCTCTGGGTCCAGACTGAGATCTGAGTGCTCATGGTGGACCAGAGCTGTGTTCAGACTTGTGGTCGTGATCGTGGTGGTGCTGATGTGACTCAGGTTCGTGGTCTGCATGCCATTACCTCCTCATCTTTCTACCGGATGAGCTTTCTGTCTCGCTGTCGGCCACTCCTGGCACCACAGGGATGGGAAGTCTGTGCCACTCTGGGTTGGTTTACTACAGAGAAACAAACATTGTGGAGAAGTTAGACACTTTATATTCCACGGCTGGTTTGGAAGGGTTCAGCCAAATCACAAGTGAGCCACAAAATACTAAGAATTTCTAGTTCCCTATGACACTAACTGTAGTTGCTTAGTGTTTGACTGCCTGTCCTTGGCTATTAAAGACATTTCCTGTGAAGAACTGAACACAGAAAAGTCCAATTTTCACAAACTGCCATAAGTTCAGGTAGCAGATAAACTGTACTGTAGTGTATCTGTTTAGAGAATGGTAATACAATACTGCCCGGAATTAGTGTTTAGCGGTGAGTGAAGACCAGGCTGTGCCTGATTTTCAAGGCTGCACACACACAACACATAAGGTAATTTAAATGCATTTGGCACTGTGATGTGTAATCAGCTGCTGAGTTAATAATTGTATGTGCCTGTGAGGATAAATATTGTGTAAGCTGTAACCCTGAATACATGGAAAAACACATAAATTCAAGGATAAATATCGACTATTTTAAATGCTGTGACTTAAACAAGTAATAAATTATATCTTTAAGGATATAAAACATATTATTTGATTAATTCACTAGATTCTACAAATATATATTTATTTAAATGTCTGTAATGTCTGTCCTTATCTTGATGTATTTCAATGTGGTTTCTTGGGGGGTGGGTGGTGGTGGTGGTTTCTTTCCAAGAGCTTCAGACATTGTTGTGTGTTTACAATAAGTTAGAATATGCCCTTTGAGCCTTTCTGCCTCAGGACAGTATCAGAAAGTGCCAGATGAGCTGGCAGGGCTGGGAGCTAGCTGGATTTAGCAATACTAACTTCCAGTGGAATAAAGAAAACCAAAACATTGTTGCTTTCCACCACTGGAGACAGCTCTGGCGAGCAAAGGAATGAGACTGAGCTCATGGTTCTTCTAGGCTGAAGTAAGCAGCTGTTGATGCTAACGTTAGCTATGTGGTAATAGCAAAACTTACAGATAGCTCCTTTAAATCTGTATGTGAAAATAATGGGAGGTTAGTTCTGTGTTTCTGTGTGTGTCCTGTGCAAGCATACTTGGGTTACGTTCCTTCCGACCATGCGGGTCATGCTCTGGATGCACTGGGCTCACCGCCAGTTCTCGTAGTGGGTCTCACGAGTCACGTCTTTGAGATCTGCATATGAGTGCGAGCGAGCATGTTCCTCCCAGCTTCACGAAATCACAGTGTGCTGAGTTCTCCACTGTGAAACACAGTGTGAAAGATGAACTTCAACAACATGTTTAGCTTTGTTCAAAACATGTCATACCAGAATCATGCAGGCAACTATGAGTTAAAATGTTAAAAGGACAAGCAGTCCATGTGTATGCAGTGTCCTACAAAGTTGAGATGTTACAAATGACCATGATGATTTTTTTACATTCTGCTGCTACAAATCAAACATCAACGAGATGGACTTGGAGAATGGGTTTACCTTCTCGATGCCCCAAAGGGTACAAACTGGCCCTCACTCCTCTTCCCTTTAGCCTCCACCACGTGTTGCTGCAATTACTGCAAAGGAATGCTTTCCTTGTGGGGGAGAACAGAAAGGAGCCATAGAATTAAAGGTGTTTCAAAAGATATCTGGCAGTGAGAGCGGTGTAGATGGAGTCAGTTGGTAGGATGGATGGAGTGCAGTACTGATGGTGCAATGCAGGCGTGCTATCTCTCCACATTTGACTCTTTTGGTCCTGTTCTCTCCAGCATCTGTCTTTCTCTTCCTAATCGTACTTAATTCAGACTTTTAACATTTTAACACAATGCTTTTATCAGAGGCTACTCAAGGACAGAAGCAAAGTGGAGTCGCATGGTGCCTGTTTATAGTAGTCAATGGACGACTGACTGACTACTACTAGGTCATGCATTATGAGTCTGTATATTCATTTTAACGTCATTACACTACATAATTCATCTTCATCTTCTTTGATGTGATCCATTTGAACATCAGTTTACAGTGTTTCTCCTCCTACATCATAAGTGTTTAGATGCAAACTCCGGTTAACATTGGTTTTACTCTAAACCATGTACATGTCAACAAAGCGTGGTAGTGTCATGGCCTGCAGACAAGACAATGAAAAGGAAAGAGCAGAGACAAAGCCGCCTCACAGCCCGGCTCTCACCTTCAGCTCGAGGTCCTGCTGGCAATTCTCATCTTCGTCGGGGTCGCAGTCAGGAACTGGTATATCTTGATACCATACTGCTCAATCTCCTCTCTGATCTGCAGAGAAACATTCGTGATGGGAGAAAGTAGAGAGTGAAAATGTGTTCTAGTAAAAGTGTGGATAATACTGTCGGTGATGATACATGTTGACTGAGTATCTTTTTCACATCTCTGCTATGTTTCACAGTTTATTGATTGAATCTGTCTTGCCTTGATTTTCTTTTTCTTGACTTCAGTCGGGGTGAGTGTGTCAGCTTTGGCCAAATAGGGACAATGTTGACCCCTTCTCATACAGAGCTTTCATGAATTCCATCCAAAAGGCGAAGGCTGGAAGAGACACAACACATACACAATGAAACCTACAATACTCTCTCTCTGGGTTTTTGTGCCAATGGACACGTTGTAACCTGATTTTTAAAATTAACTGAATTCATTTTAGACATGATTTATAATTGTGTGTTGGCAGCGTGAAGACACTGATTAAGTCTCCTGCAAGGTGGATGATGATCGATAAGCGGTGGCAGGGGATTGCTCTCTTAGTGACCTCTTAGTGTGGTATCTGACGAGTAATGACCAAGCTCACCAGAGGAGCAGTCTCTCCATCGCAGTGACTTGAAAAATGCAGCATTACTTGCAGGTTTATGGTGTATTGGTTCATATGAAGCACAGTAATGTGGAACATTGCATGCACAATGCACTGAAAGAACCACATCAGCACTCCAGCACAAACAACTGATTAGACTACTCGCACTGCACTAGATGTAAATTCACCTGAAGGCAGTGGAGAACTGCTACTTTAACTCTGAAAGGCGACAGCCCATGCTTTAACCAATTGATGGGGCTGAATGCCTTGCAAGTAAATACTGAATATTTTGCAATTACTCATGTAGCTGTGTGCTCAGAACAAAGGCTGTGAATAAACATGTAGCTATTTGTGATGTGTTTTTAGGGAGGTGAAGGTAATGGTAACATTAGCTTCCCCCTGCTGATGGGGTTAATTTTTCCTATTAAAGAGGGGGCTAAGCACTGCAGCTTTGTCATACCCATGGCCGAGAAGGTGGAATGAAAATAGAGGCAGCAGTGTGCGGTTGTCCTGGATGTTCTTGCAGTTTGAGCGCTCCTGAGCCAGTACTGCCGAACTGCTGGTGGGTGTGGTCAGCCACTGACTTCCAGCACAGCAGAAACACACACAGGACATTCAGTCTCTGAGGCAACAGCTGCACCATTGCACATGACTTTTTAACCACCACAGCAGAGCTCAAATGAGTTGTCAGCTGTACTATGAAAGGAGACAGGCCATCTTATTTTTCATTAAAGGCGTTGACAAGTACCATTCGAGTGTTGTTTGGCATAAACCCGGTGTCCACGTGTTGAGCTTCAGTTTGACACCTTTCTCTTCTTATCCACTGTGTTTGGTGATTTCTACTGTTTGTGTGATTAGGCTCTAGGACAGCACAAACAGATCATGGTGTTCCCCAATATCAGTCACTGCCAAATGTTGTAGAACCAAAATATTTTGTGAGCAAAAAAAGGAAAAAAATCTATATATCAAAAGCTGTGATTTCCTCACCTTCAGCATTGAGCAGCTTCCCTATCTTTGTAAAGATCTGTGAGAAACAGACTACAACGACAGAGTGGACTTTCCAGGCAGACTCCCTTCAAACAAAATTAACAAAGACAAAAAGAGTGAGGTTAAGACGTGTGATTGAGAATCTATTTCAAGAGTGAAGACTGGGCTTAGATCAAATATCTGTTAATATTGCAGATGAGTTTACCTGCCACCATGAGCGTGAAGTCAAAAGCCCTTCTTGACTGACTTGCGATGCCTGGTTTGGCAATGTTTGCAAAACCACGTATTCTGTCCTGGTCCTAAAAAAGCAGACACAAAGATGAAAGAACACAGCAGTTAGCACATGCTGCAAGAATGGCTGTGTAAAAGCGCTGTCAACGCTCAAAAAAGTTGGTTGCCCCATTGCAGTTGTCAACTGTCTACAAGTAGTTTGAGCCTAAATAAAGTCAACGACGCAACAAAACCAAAAACATCGCTGCTTTAAATACATAAAACAACACAGTTTAGACTTAACAGTGCTGGCTTTGTCACATGAACTGTATCAATCAGTCTGAAGACAAACTGTTCAACACATTACAACACACAGACAACGTCGCCTTGGAAGCAAATTCATACACAGATCATTTATCCTCTCTCTTGGTTTCTTGGCGGGGACCACCTCGTGTTACCTATTATTATGTGGTCAAATCGACCCAGGGCTCTTGGGCCTGGAGGGGCTGACAGAGGGCGACAGTCAAACTCCACTCCTGCTCTGCGGCAAACTGGGGTCCGAACCTGAATCTGACTTCCTGCACGCCCTACCCGCCACGAGAGGCTTGCCCATAAATAAAACTGAGGTGTGGGGGCGGTCTTAAGCCTCAACTTCCCTCTGCATCTGCATCATGGGCTCAGGGCCATCATAGTGATGGTGGTGCCCTTGGTCATAGTGCTGGTAGTGGTGGTGGCCATGCCCTCCTTCCATTAGTGAGGTCTTGCATAATGTTCTCCACCTCTGAGTCATCTGAGAGGCTCGAGTGCTGGAGAGATCACAGTGGTGGAGGGGTGAGTCAGAGAGGAACAGGTCAGGAAAAAATTGAGGAAGACACAAAGAGAGAGGTGGAGGAAAGAAGAAAGGTGCAGTGTCGTGTAGACAGGAAGGGATGGAATCGAGGGCAAATGCACTTTTTAGAAGCAGTGGCAATGTTTTGTGGTGACGGAAAATAATGCTTGGTTTAGATTCTATAGAGGAGGCAGCATAATGAAAAATACATTTCTTGAGGCAAAATTTATAATGTTGAACTGTAATTGCAGATTTTTGGCAGAAACCTGAATTACAACAAAAGAAAATTGCATAACTGACAAAATAATTTTTGATTGACTAATATTAGATGAGCCCTAATACTTAAGTAATGAATTCAATTTATATATTTCTAGCAGCATTAATGCGCCATACTTTTCCTACATCAAAGTTATCTGACACCTCATAAATTTTGCAGGCGCTAATATGGGGCAAAAAAAAAAACAAAACAACAACAACTGAACTTTCTTTGCGTTGTAATTTAAGGACTATATCAGTCATTAGGTACATAGTTTATTCTCATTCCCAGATTTCCAGGCGTAATACAACACTAAGCTGCCAAAAGCTAGAAATAAAAATAACAAAAGAAAAGCTTGTGCTGAAAGATACAGAGGCTGAAGTGTAGCTTCTGTGCACACTCTGGACTCCAATTTAGCATCTCTCCCAGTCCCACTGACTAAAAAATCTCCCTGCTTGTTGAGTACAAAGATAAATAATACAGTGACCTAAAAAGCAATGAGGCCATTTAAATTCCAGCCGTAGGGCCCTACTGTGACTCTGCTTATGTTATGTTTATGCACTAATACATTGTGAGGGGTAAAAGTAAGCGGTTTTCTGTGACAGGTCAGATGAAATACCGAATACAATGGAAAATATCCAAAAAGGCTCAACAGAAGTAAAGGTAAGTGGGGTCCTCTATTTCATGCAAACCTTATGTTTGCTGTGACCAAATTAATTGAAGACTGTAAAATGGAAAGTAAAGAGGTTTTTGGGATGTCACCAGTACCTGTTCAGCTTCGCGGGCCCTACCGTGATTAGGGAGGCAGGTGGGAGTCCTGCTCGTCTGATGAAGAGTGAGCCTCAGGTCACTTTCCTCCATTGCAACTGGGGCAACAGTGCACTCTGCAATCTCCAACCAGAAGGGAGCACGCATGTGGGGAGATTTATAGGGGAGCAAAGAAAAGGGCGGGGGTCATGTCAGGAAAAAGGAGAACCCAGAATGTCCACCATGAGGAAATTAGAAGTTGGAAATGGTACGACAGAGGGTAGATGTGTTCAGGCAGGACAGATGAAGACAAGAGGAAAATGAAACAGCTATTAAATGATTAAATAAAGGCAAAGTAACCACATACAGTATGAACGACATGCCATTTACCAGGAAATGGTATGATTACCAGAAGGAAGATAAGGCGGCTGCTTGGTTGAGTAACCAACAAGATGATTGACGATGCATAATGGCATTGAGGCAGTTATTTTACAATCTAGCAACGTAATGTAATTGGTCAACCTGGCGTCACCACACCCAGCTCTGCCCTAATGTTATTAGTTCCTCTCATATCGTGCAATTGATGTTTCAGGCACTGCAAAAAAAAAATAATTCAACACCACTCCAGCCAATGTCAGTGCCAGCAGATAAGACTATGTCGGCTGCTGGGGTTACATAAATACAGGGAGTCATTCAAAGTTTCATTAAATTTAGACGCAAAGTAAGCCACAGCGAGACGTACTTCTGCCCAAAGAGATTTAATTTATCTCTATTGCTCCAGTCAAGAATCACTAATATTTTTATTCCTTTACATGTTGTCCTCACTGGAAACTATAAAAACCTGATGCAAATTTGATGTCCTTCCATCACTTTTCGACCAGAGTTAGAAAACTTCTTGTTCTAAAAAAAAAAAAAAGGTTTTCTATGTCCCGCATCCATGGACTGCAGCTCTAGTGTACTGTACTGAGCTTGGGGCAGAAGAAATTGATAGTTTCACAGGAAGTCAGTATCTCTTTCCATCCTGCAATAAGCACAAGTAATGTCCCACATGGTCGGATCCTGTGAGCCTACATAGGAGACAGTTGATTGCAAAGCTCTGACAACTTTAGAGGCAGAAATGTTTATCATCTCTGATTTTGGTGCAAAAACTTTCCAACGGTATCAGGTGTAATCTCCTTCCAAACTGACAACTCACGCTATTAAAGAAGCAATATTAAAGAAAGCAAATTCTTCTTCAGAAAAGTGGATCGCAAAAGTTGCGACACAAACCATGCATGCTCACCGTCCCTCCACATGGGCCTCACCTCCTCTCTTGCAGTGCCTCACCTGTGGTCCTTTAACCAGCTCGTAAAGCCTCTTCTTCTTGCCTCTGTGTAGACTGCTCTTCATGCCTCCCAGCAGGAAGCAGAGACCAGGGGCTCTGGCTTTTGCTCTTGTCCCAGAGGACACAGGCGTCCTTCAGCCCCTCGGGCAGCTCGGTGCCCCTCGGAGACTGATCAACAACGTTAATGACTACCGTCACAACTCAAATGCAACTTTGGAAGGCCCCAAACACGAGTACGAGGCTCCAATCTTGAATCTAATAACACTTACAACTTTGAGCTTTAGAAAAGAAATACTATTCACAACCATAATTCTCTTGTTTTGAGCTGACAGCAGGGTAAAACCTGAGAATATCTGGTATTTTATTTTGAAAAGTAATCAAATGCTTGTAATGACCATCTGATTAATGGGTTACTCCGTAATCAGTTCAGCTCTGTAAAGAACCACAACCCTACTGAGCTTTGCTCACTCCAACAAGCAAATAACAGGTGTAGTAGCACAAAACCAAACTGTAAAGCCAGGAGTAGTATCCACCAAACTGTCAGAGAAGCTACTTGAGCTGCTAAACGCCCACTATAACCACAAATTATTAAACATAACCTGCTATGCTAATGCCTTGACTAATTAAGCTAATAAATTAATTAATTATAATATTATCTTGATGTATTAAGTCTTCACATACATACTAAGCATTAAAGGAATGTTCTCATTCATATAAATGTACAGCAAGTTACTCACAGTTTTAACTATCTACTCTACAGGGTGTTTTGTCTTCACAAGACACACACACACACCACACACACACACACACACAGACGGGCAAACACCACCATGATGACAAAATGTCTGGGATAATTCGAGTTGAACAGCCTCAGGATATGAAATCAACATTTCTCCTCCTCATTTTCCATCAAATTTACATATATTGTATTCTTATGTCTCCTTCCATCAAATTCAAAAAGTCACCTTTCCTGAGGCATTCCTGGGCATATTACAGCTTTCCTTTAGAGGCTGAGTGCTTGATTTTTCTTCTCTAAGCCGCACACACTATCTGGATTACACTGTGCTTTAAATCTGGTGATGGGCAGGCATTTCTCCGTGCAGGTAATTTACTTTCCACTAAAGTACACTAAAGCGGCTTTGTAAGCAAGGGGCAAAGTCAAAACTGGAACACGGTGCAACACCCTCTCCCACTGAACCAGCCGGCCATCAATCCATGATGTGATTATATTAAAGTCTCTGGAGGAAACCCAGAGTTATAGCTGAAAAGGCTTTTAAGTTATGACAGGGCAGATATTCAGCTGTAACTGGGATCTTTCTTTTTATATTTCCTGCCTGGCTGCTGGTAAATAACATAAATGTGCTGCCCTTGATTAGGGCTAACAATTATTTACCCAATTGCTGATTAATGTACTGAATATTTTGCAATTAGTGGTAAAATTTTTTTTTGTCTATAAAATGCTGAAAAGGTAAAAAAACACTTCCCTTCAGATGTCTTGTTTTGTCTGAGTAACAGTCCAACATCAAAGAGATATTCATTTTACTATTGTGTATAACAAGAAGAGCATCAAATTCTCACATTTGGGAAGCTGGAACCAAAGGAATATTTATGGAATTTTTACCTAGAAAAGATAAGATTATTATCTGATTGTCAAAATAGCTACGATAAATTTTCTGTTGTTTGTGAACTGATAATTGACAAATCACTGCACCTCTGCTCTACATTTTATCAGCTTGAGTCCAGATGGAATAAAAAAACAAAAGTATAAAGAAGCTGTGATTGTTCTCACGAGAGAGCAGATGCACAAAGGCGAACAGAGATTAGCATAGCTCAGAACAAAAGTGTTTGTTATGAGTAGTTTATCAATAAACATCATGCTTTCCAGCAGGATGGGCCGTCCAATCAGAGCTGCTCGTTGTTCCTGGCTATGGTAGGAAAAGCTCGGGGCACATTTGACGTTGTTTTCAGCATTCCTGCTTAAGGGAAAAGGGATGCAGGAGAATTATTACCCAAGTGATCTTAGAGGTTCAGCAATTGGTTGATCAGATTTTTACTACTGTGTGTGCTTTTTCCACATACGCTTTGTTTCCATCGACCCTGATTCGACTCATGAATCCATTTGGGTTTCTCTTGAATTTAAATCCCACTGAATTGCTCACCATCACTCTATTTAACTCAGTTTTGAAGAACTACTGCAGTCAGGTGGACCGACCAAACTAGAGTAATAAAATTAAAGAGTGCTGGATGGACTGGTTGAAGTGTTGAATGTAGGATGCTTGAATATTGGCAAATGTTTCTCTCTGTTCCCTGCCCAACAGTTTTAAAAGCATACTGAGATCAGCAAAAACTCTCTCGAACAAGTCTCACTGGCAGATATTTCTTCCATGTCAGCCTGTCAGACCACAGCCAACAGAAAACCAAAGTCAGCCCATCGTGCGTGAAGCAGATAAATCAATATACTCATAGAAATATGATTGACTGGACAGAAAAGCTACAACATACACAGTAACAGATCCAGCATTATTCCTTAAAGAAAGAACAAAAACCTCCAGATAAGTTGATTAAAAATTAAAAAAACAAAGATAGTCCGGCTTAGGAAGTTAGTGGTATTGGTTGGCAATAAAAAAGGCCATTTGAGGCAATCTGATCTGTAATTTAAAAATCCTATATTCAGTCATGGATAAATTAGAAAAAAAATGAATGCATTTTGTCAATCAATACCACTAACTTCCTTTATTAAGCTGGAGAGTCTTTGTTTTTTACTTTTACTTGACTACTTAGGAGGAGCACCTGATTATTTAACTTCAAGATTACCAGTATTTCTGCTTTTTGACCCAGTGCAACATCCCCCATCCTTTTCCTCTACAAGTTGATTATGAGTTTGGAAACAGCACCCCAAACATCCTGACCTCTTTTACAGCGTAACACTGTGGCCTCACACTGTGTGTGATTTACATTAATGTTCCCTCATTCTGCAACATTAATTAGATGACATGGAAACAATTTTCCATAACTAGAATAAGACCTAATGGGCTTTGACATCAATTCCACACATTTTCATTAGGCCACCACACACACACACACACCAGTCTCCCACCAGAATGAGTCCCAGCTGAGACCTGAACCAATTACAATTTCCATAACTGGCCGAAGTGACATTTCAGCTCCTCTTGAGGGTTCGTTCATCATGAGCTATAGTAACCTTGATCATCGGTGATGCCATGCAGAGTTTGCCCGGTGATGAGACAGAATAAATAAAGAGCAGAGCAGGTGAAACCACAGTGTGGAGACTGGTTCATGTCCAAAGCGGCATGATGGCGCAGCTGAGGCCCTGGAGCGAGACACATGACGGGAAATGCCTCGAAAACACGGAGGCTCAGGAACTACTTTGGGACAAATAAGCCTTCATATACAATAGAACGACTCAAGCGCCCTTGGCTTTAAAGACTTCCTCACATTACTGAAAAATTCATTCACAGTTTCTACACCGCCAAATAAATGAGGCAGGGGGAAATTAAAACAATGATATGTGGACAGGAACATTAAGCCTTTGGTAATGGCAGCATATCTTAGTTTGTCAACAGCTGTTTCTTTGGCATTTCCTGCAATACTGAGTAAAAATGCACTTGTGGTGTGTTGATGCCTCTGAACACACTCCCATGGTGACCTCCAGCTTTTGCCCAATCCCAATCTAAGATCTCCTCTCTCCAGGAGACGCTGGCCTGGAATGTCCTGTTTGTCATGTGAAGTGAGTAAAGTGGGGCTAAAGCAACAATATGACCACACGTTTATTGCGTGTACAGTAAAGAGCACTGGATCCAATCATTTTAATGAAATCTAATAAGCACTCTCAGGGGAAAATGGCAGGTTGCTGCAGAATGACAACAAACAAACGGTGTCCTTTGTGGTCTCTCAGTCAAAGCTTTTCAAGGAGGCCGCTGAAAGAAAAATAACCTCTTGAGTATGTCAGAGAGGAATATTTTATGATGGGACTACAATCTTTATGGCGAACCCATACAGTCCTTGTGAAACAATTGAAGGACACGAAACCCAATTCAACATAAACAAGTTGTGTGGTTGACTTTGTAGCTTTGTTACTGTTGGACTGCGGCAGTGGGTTTGGCTGCCACATCGCTGATAGATGATGATTTGTTGCATGAAACACGGGAGGGTTGGGTGGGGGGGACTTCAAATGCTCCCGGTATGACATGGGAAATGCAATCAGATGCTGCCAAATGTCATAAAGAAACTATACAACCATATTGTTATTGACCTTCTATGATGAAAGCAGATTTCAGCTCCAGAGGAAATGCAGTCGACAGAGTCATTTATAATCCGGCTACAATAATTACTAAGCCATTATTCAATGAATGCTAAATCATTTTTACTTGGGCAGACTTCACCCTCGTTGGCAGGAATGCTTACTTGACTGTACACTGGTAAAGTGTGGGGGATGGTGCGCACAGTGGAGTTGCATTTACCACTCTCTACACACTATGATCCTAAGCTCTTCTTGAATTTTTAGACCTTTTTTTCAAGAAAAAAAAAGCGTCAACATAAAAACGGCCATTCACACGAGAGACAACGCTCTGTGTTTATTCCTCCTTAAAAAGTGAATGTTGTGGAATGCACAGGCTGAATACCAGTGAGGTTTCCCCTTGTGGCGAGGCCAGTAGCAGGTGGTGAAGCGAGCCATGTGCGCTCTGTGTGAATGCTGTGGTTGTTTGGATAGTTATAGCGGGGGCTCTGTGTGATGCTGGCTCAGTACAGAGAGAGAGAGGGAGACAGAAATAGCCCCCCCCCCACAGCTATAGAGCTCATGCAAATTTCCACGTGACCAAAACTCTACATATTCAGGGCAAAATGAAACACAATTGAGACTCAAGTTTTTGTCTGCTTTACCTGGAAGAGAGATAAAAAAAAAAAGATGCCAGTACCCTAAAGGTGCATGCATCTTTGCCTCAAATATACCCCTGTGAGTTTAAACAACTGAGCAGCAGTGTGCTTCCACTATCAGAGGCAGACACTCACCACTCCCAATGCATTAAGCTGTCACATCTGATCATTGCATGTGCATTTTAACATCTTATAAGCTGACAGCGGGGAAAAGCTCAGAAACTAATCAACTCCACTGTGTTCCACAGTCATGTGGAAAACAGATACACTAAATTCTTTCAGTAGCTTTGCAGAAAATTGTCATTACTTGTGCAAAATCATGTTTGAGCACAAAGCCAAGTCACATGCATTCATGTGAATGGTCTAGCTCCTTTGTGTGTGGCTTCATGGTTGTACATATAACCCTGTATGACTACATTGGAAGGTTAGGGAAACGTAGAGAGCAGTAAGTAACACACACAGACACACGCACACAATCTTAATCATAGAGTCAGCCGGAAGGAAACGAGCACATACCTCTGTATCACTGTTAGTCTCTGAATTTGCTGCCATATTATCCCCCTCACAACCAGCGGTATTCCTTTAGTTTCACCAGGCAGCAGAAATTAGAGACAGAAAGCAGTGAAAAGGCCTTGGAAAGCTCCTCAGTCTGAGTGTCACTTCTTTAGTTTCACAGCACCCCAAGTTACATAAGCGCACCTATTTTCCCTGCCTCACCAATCAGATGGCATCCAGATTTTTTCTACACATTCCCCACGACACTCTGGAAACATCCCTTTTTTTTTTTTTTTTGAAGAACAGGTACACCTTCGATCTCTGCCGCTCTGCATCTGGAGCATTTCAATAGCTCCACCCTGCTCTCCACTTTCGGCCAGTCATGCAGCTGATATGCAAATGAGTGGCACTAGCTCATTGTGTGTGCGCAGAGCCATCCTGACTTGAGAAGAGGTGCTGCTCTGCAGGGAGCTCGACAACATCTGCCCTGTTGCCTTACTACAAGGTACTTGTGCCCTCTTTCTTAAAGCCACACATGTGGGACCTCAACGCACAAACAAAATGTTTATCACTAACACACACGTACATAAATGAAGACGGTAGATATGTCTCAGGTGATTAAGAAATACTTTAAATCCACTATGAAGCAATAATAAAGGTGGAGAAACAAAAATCAATAACCTCAGGTGAAACCTCAAAGATATGCGATCTGGGCATTAGATGATGACAACAACAGTATACACACAACTTCTCACAATGGCTGTCACATCCACAGACCTCCCAGCTGGTACTACCAGGGCCAGAGTGGCACAAGAGGAATCTGTGTGTGTGTTTGTGTGTTTGTGTGTCCACGGTGGCGAGTAGAAATGACTTGTGCCCTACATGCTACAAATAATCTTTTTATCTAATACACACTGTCTCTGTCCTCTCTCTCTCTCTCTTTCACACACACACACACACACACACACAGATTCCTCTTGTGCCACTCTGGCCCTGGTAGTACCAGCTGGGAGGTCTGTGGATGTGACAGCCATTGTGAGAAGTTGTGTGTATACTGTTGTTGTCATCATCTAATGCCCAGATCGCATATCTTTGAGGTTTCACCTGAGGTTATTGATTTTTGTTTCTCCACCTTTATTATTGCTTCATAGTGGATTTAAAGTATTTCTTAATCACCTGAGACATATCTACCGTCTTCATTTATGTACGTGTGTGTTAGTGATAAACATTTTGTTTGTGCGTTGAGGTCCCACATGTGTGGCTTTAAGAAAGAGGGCACAAGTACCTTGTAGTAAGGCAACAGGGCAGATGTTGTCGAGCTCCCTGCAGAGCAGCACCTCTTCTCAAGTCAGGATGGCTCTGCGCACACACAATGAGCTAGTGCCACTCATTTGCATATCAGCTGCATGACTGGCCGAAAGTGGAGAGCAGGGTGGAGCTATTGAAATGCTCCAGATGCAGAGCGGCAGAGATCGAAGGTGTACCTGTTCTTCAAAAAAAAAAAAAAAAGGGATGTTTCCAGAGTGTCGTGGGGAATGTGTAGAAAAAATCTGGATGCCATCTGATTGGTGAGGCAGGGAAAATAGGTGCGCTTATGTAACTTGGGGTGCTGTGAAACTAAAGAAGTGACACTCAGACTGAGGAGCTTTCCAAGGCCTTTTCACTGCTTTCTGTCTCTAATTTCTGCTGCCTGGTGAAACTAAAGGAATACCGCTGGTTGTGAGGGGGATAATATGGCAGCAAATTCAGAGACTAACAGTGATACAGAGGTATGTGCTCGTTTCCTTCCGGCTGACTCTATGATTAAGATTGTGTGCGTGTGTCTGTGTGTGTTACTTACTGCTCTCTACGTTTCCCTAACCTTCCAATGTAGTCATACAGGGTTATATGTACAACCATGAAGCCACACACAAAGGAGCTAGACCATTCACATGAATGCATGTGACTTGGCTTTGTGCTCAAACATGATTTTGCACAAGTAATGACAATTTTCTGCAAAGCTACTGAAAGAATTTAGTGTATCTGTTTTCCACATGACTGTGGAACACAGTGGAGTTGATTAGTTTCTGAGCTTTTCCCCGCTGTCAGCTTATAAGATGTTAAAATGCACATGCAATGATCAGATGTGACAGCTTAATGCATTGGGAGTGTGGTGAGTGTCTGCCTCTGATAGTGGAAGCACACTGCTGCTCAGTTGTTTAAACTCACAGGGGTACATTTGAGGCAAAGATGCATGCACCTTTAGGGTACTGGCATCTTTTTTTTTTTATCTCTCTTCCAGGTAAAGCAGACAAAAACTTGAGTCTCAATTGTGTTTCATTTTGCCCTGAATATGTAGAGTTTTGGTCACGTGGAAATTTGCATGAGCTCTATAGCTGTGGGAGTATGGG